>JAOTQJ010005351.1:0-18522 GCA_025642045.1 Solanum sejunctum
TGCATAGTTTCATTTGAGTTGTTACTTCATATATAGTATTTCCTGCCTTACATATTCAGTACATTATCTCATACTGATGTCTCTTATGAGGGACCTGCATTTTATGCTGCAGGTACAGGTGCTAGTAGATCTCCCAAGTAGGAGTACAGGATATTCAGCTGCTGTTACCAAGCTCCAGGTTGCTTCGGAGTTTTGCATGTCTAGAGCTTTTATGTTTGTATTGTACAGTTAGTCGAGGCATGGCTTGTGCTGACCCTTATCAGTGACTTTTCCTTATCTAGAGGCTTTGTAGACTATGTAAGTTAAAGTGTGGTCCTATCTCGTACATTAGACACTATGGCCCTAACGACCTAGCCGTATGCATTTCCTTTTGGCTTGTTATCACTATTTATTTTCTTAAAGGCATGTTAAATGTAGAAATCCCTTATAATATGTATAGAAAGTGCATAGATATAGGTTGGTTCTCCCGGGCCTTATCGGCGATGGATGTCAGTCTACCCTAACGGGACTTAGGCCGTGACAGGGTTGCCTCTATACTCGTCTTCTAGCTTGGTGATAAAGTTGATTTGGATCACTTTAGGACTTATGGGCTTATTCCATAGGTTCAGTAGGGCTTACGTATGGCATTTTAGGCAAGTAGTGACTTAAAATTATTCTTAAGCTATGCTTACCAACACTTTTTTCTTTCATAACCCAACCTTTTTCAATAAATTCTTATTCTCCTGTTTCAAACTTTTTCTCGAGTGCTTTCTTTCTATTTTCAGCTGTGCCTTATTTCTGAACTCAATCATGCTACTTTTTCTCAATTCAAGGCACTTTTCGGTTCTTTTTCTTCACTCAGCTTATGATTTTTCATTTATTTCTTTATTTTCCAACTAACCACCTTATTGTCATTATTTTACCACAACAAGGGTCACCCTCAATTTAGGCTTTTAGCCTGAGGTGAAGTACACAATATCTATTTCTCAAATTAGGGCCACAACTAGTAGCCACCCTCAACTTAGGATTTTAGCCACAATTAAGCATCATATTTCCAAGGATTGATCATGGCCAATATCAATGTATTTTATCAAACAGGGTTAAGCTAGCAAGGTATCAAGAAGGAATAAGTATATGAGAAGCTTAAAAATTTGGAACAAGGGATTCACTCACTCATTTGGTGGGTCATTTAGGCTAAAAGTGGGTACACTGAAAGAACAAAGGCCTAAGATCTTTTTCATATCCACCACATCACCAAACCAATTTTAGAGTACTAAGGCAAGTTCTGAGTCTATACAAGATGAATGAGTGCAACAAAATAAGCTCACAACACACATGGCATTGCATCTACAAGCAAGTATAGACTCACAGGTAATGCTTTCAGCCTCAGCTTACCTTCACAATATCAGCATAACATTGCTGATACTCAAAAATGTATAAATACATTAACAACCACAATCTCAGAAATTTTGAGGGTACCCAATTTTTTTATCAAAACTTTAAAACATATCTAAAAACTATGTATATGCCAATAGATAACTCTACTATGAATTTATATCTTATCTACACTAACTAAACATGCCGCTTCAATAGAAAAGTAAACATCCACAAGGAAAAAGAATCACAGCAAGAAAACCTTGAGATCGAAAATAGGGAAAGTTATGTACTTGAGACTACTCAGACTTTACCTTAATCCGTAACTTCCCACACCCCACCAAAATAGGATACTTTGTCCTCAAAGTAAAAACACATAGAATACAAACATATGCAAACATAATATATATATATATATATATATATATATATATATATATATATATATATACACACACATTAAAACCAGCATTGAAAAGCTAATATTTATTTTTTGATGATGTTTACGCTCCAATAAGAAAGTACACTATTAGCAATTAACCTAACTGAAGGTTAGGGTCAAATCCACATGGAATATAGGGCTTGACTACAAGAATTCACTACTAATCATTTCAAGCATAAATAGTTAAAATTACTAAATGGGGTGTGGGGTCGGTTGTGATTCAAAAACAAAGTAAAATAAACACTAAACCATGATGCGAGAAAACACTCAATTTTAGGGATAACTTGAGAAGTGTGTTCACCATGGTTTGTTGACTCAATTACCCTAGGTAACATAACTACAATGGAAATTCACATGTAGGAAGGTAACTTAGGTTCTTACAACCCTCTTGTGAAGATGAAGGTTGAATTTCACTATGGCGCTTGGTTGACCACAATGGCATGCTAACTAACCAATACCAATTGTCTCAGTCAACCTCCCCTTGGTCAAGTTTTGTTGATTAGATCAGAACATATCAATTGAATCCTTTTATCTACTTCCCTTTTCCTATTCGTGACTACCTTGGTCAAGCTAGTGATAGTAGGCACGGTTTGGTGTTGACCACCGACAAACGACAATCATAATAAAGGAAAATAGACAATACATGCAAACCCCAATTGTAGAAATATGATAATCTAGGTTATTCTAACCAACTACCCATGACTCCCACAACCCCAAGTTGTCGGTGCTTAGCTACTCATGGCTAAGGAAAAACAAACAAAAATACAAATGCAAGACATAAGTGAAATGCTGGCACCACAAGTTGCATACCCAAAAGCTTGATTGATCAACAAGGAATACAAAACAAGATTTGCAATCCCCAAAACTATTTTTCCAAGAGAAAATAATAAACTAATCCAAAACCCTAAAATATTCTTGAGAGAATATTCAAAGTCAAGTTCTATCGTCTAAAATCTGGAATCTCCTCATAAAAACCTAACCTAGTGTATTTATAGTGTTTATAAATAAACCTTAATAATAATACAGAAAAGATAGTAGGCAGTTGGTACACCTTGTAGGTACGACTCGTAGGGTGACCTACTAGTCATAGTCGTATCAGGTTCTTAGTATCTTGGACTGAAACTAGTATGACCCATAGGTACGAGTCATTGCTTGAGTTATAACTTGTATGTTCCTCTCGTAGTCTTGGACTTTAGTTTTTTGTCCAATATTTTGGCTCTCTAATTCCTGCTATGAATCCACCTGCACGAGTTGTGGTGAGATTTACAACTCGTAGGATGGCCTTGTAAGGGTGACCTATACTTATAAGATTTTGGGATTTTTGTCTCTATTTCTTGCTATGACACACCCTATGACTCCCAGCTTGGGCTATGACTCGTAGGTGGCTCGTATGTCCTATGATTAAACAAAAATCTACAACTTTTCTTCAAAATCATGCCAACTTAACCTTTTTCCAAGAACAACACCAAAAAAAATAAAAACCATAAAAAGTCACATTAAGAACTCACAAAATCTCTTGTTTAGGGTATAAGATGCGTTATATTTTAGCAGCATATCAGGAACCCTAAACAAGCCTCTTAACTTGTCATTACGCATAATTGGCCACGGAAGCATAAAAAAGGACATTAAAGAGCAAGAATAGGGTTAGCGAGGCTAAGGGAAAAGTTTGCACTATATTATAATCAAGAGACAAGAGTCAAAACTCATATCATAGATACATTACATATCCAACAACCACCTCTAATACAGAGATAAGAGTAGGGACCAAGACAAAGCAATCGGGCTCACTCTAATAGTCGAATAGAACATAAAGAAAAGTGTCTCAATACATAATAAGATGGCATAGACTAAGGTCCCCAAATTGGAGGACTCACCAACTAGGTTGAGCAGCACCGAACTAGCCATATTGAGGAGGATGATCAACTTGGGCTCCGGTTCCTACATGGTGATATCATGTAGGCAAGAGTACACGTTAGTATGTTTGAATATACTAAGTATGTAGGATGCAATGCAATAAGAGGTAGACATCATAATCAAAATGTATAACAATAGGCAATAGACATCATATATAATATGGCATATATAATCAATGCTCAAGTAAAACATGCTTAAATAACTCATGCTTATATAGGATATCATATAAGTAGAATAGACCAATTTAGATTTCCAAAGTACAAGCCCCTTGGTAGGTTAGTGATGATACCGCCCTATCACTTAGAAGGTGAAGTACTAACCCTTCACTGGGTTAGTGATGATGCCTCCCCATCACCTAGGTGGAGAACTATACACCCTTCACTTGGTTAATGAGTACAAACTCCTATCTTGGTTAGTGATAATACTGCCTCATCACTAGGTGGATAAGTACAGTCCCTTCACTTGGTTGATGAGTACAAACACCCATCTCGATTATTTGGGTTCTTAGACCCCCCGGATCGGGCATGGTCTAATGCAATACTTTATGTAGGATTTATCATATACATAAGCTCGTTTAATCATCATAACATCAATCATATCATATATCATGCTTTGGACCTTCAACTGCTTAAGTAACCACATCCAAACATTTTATCAAACACTTAGAGGGTGTGAAATGGTAGTATAAAATCATGCAATTTAGAGATGAAATCATACAAGAAAATCCATTGTAAAACCATCAATCAATACCTTGCAACAACCTCGAGCAATATAAATCAAAACCCCTTGTCAAATCAAACAATAGATCTAAGATTTATTGCTCAAAACATAGCCCAACAATCATAACTTTACATCACTTTAACATAGTGTGTAGTGAATTTCATAATAAGCAAGATCCATATGTAAATCAATTTTAAATCAGGTCATTTGTGTAAAAATGAAGCTTGGGTACCATGGGTGAAAGGAATCCTTGAAAGAAACCCATATACCTTAGCTTGGTGATGAACGTGGTGAAGATTAGAGATGGAGACTTGAAGCTTAAAGAAGAACCTTGAAGGAAAACCTTATCTTGGGATGAGGGTTTGGGACTTGAATTTGGGAGTGAAGATATGGCTAAGCGTTTGAGTAAGTATTAGGAAATGTTTTGGGTAATATGAGGGTGAAATATGGCTAAGTATAGGTAAAAACATGTTTGGGAACACTTAGGCCCAAGACTTAAAAGTCTTGGACTGAGTTAAAAAATAAAGGCAACTATTTGCATTGTGGCGCATCTCGAGGGAATGGCGAATTCCTCTCTGGAATTCGCACCTTGAAAATTATAATTCCTAAGCTTTCGCTCTTAAATCGAGCTTAGACCCTTCTTTACACTAATTTTGACCCCTCAACAAGAATATGAAGTCAGAGTTTTGAAATAGCAAATGGATTTTGAGATATATGGATTTTAAAATTTTGTGCATTCCGAGACACATTTTCAAACACTTTTTGGGGTCGTTTCACTTGGGACAATAAAAATTGTATGCCTAGTTTTCTGAGTTTGAACTCTTGTTGTCTTTGATTTCCTTCTTAGAGCACATGGTTTCAATGGAAAGGTCAATAGTGGATCCCTAAAAGATATAAGGTAGTTAAGGATTAGGCACAACTTAGCTCAATGACTGAATTGAGGATCTTTGTGGGGCATGCTAATTATTACTGGTCATTTATGAAGAACTTTTCTCTATTGCTACATATTTGACAAGGTTGACCCATAAAAGTATACCACTCAAGTGGACCAAAAAGTGTGACAAGAATTATCAAAAGCTCGAGACCCTTTTAACCATTGCTCTAATTCTAACATTGCAGGTGGAAGGTAAGAACTATATTATTTATCATTATGCCTCAGATTGATATTTGGGTATTGTGTTGATGTAATATAAGAATGTCACAGCTTATGCCTCATGGCAATTAAAGGTTTATGCGAGAAACTACTTAACATATGACTTGGAGTTGAAAGCATGGTGTTTGCTCCTAAAATCAAGTCACATTATATTTATAGGTCCAAGTGTAAAGTGTATATTGACCATCACAATCTGGAACATGTGTTTCCTCAGAGAGAACTGAACCTGAGACACTGACAAGTAATGAAATTACTCGAGGATTATAATGTCACCATTCGATACTAGTTTGGATAAGGCTATGATGGAAGATGCATTGAACCAAAAGCTAGTAAGTATAAGTAGTCTAGCTTGTTTTGGTATGTTTATGCTGACTATATTTATGGACTTGTATGAAGAAAAATATAGTTGAATTTCTTAGCGTCAAAATTGTCATCAAGTGAATTAAGAGCACTAAATGTTAATAGATGAATAAAACTTTGAGAGGCTAATGATGAATTCTGTAGTGGGTGTTCCCAAGGCATTGCGAAAGTATG
This sequence comes from Solanum sejunctum, assembly GCA_025642045.1. Classification (NCBI taxonomy): domain Eukaryota; kingdom Viridiplantae; phylum Streptophyta; class Magnoliopsida; order Solanales; family Solanaceae; genus Solanum; species Solanum sejunctum. The sequence goes on from JAOTQJ010005351.1 coordinate 6,117, forward strand.
ATTCTGCATAGGTTTTGTTTGATAGACTAACAAAGTCAACCCACTGCATTCATGTTAGAGTGAAATATAATGTCACTACTTGGCAAAAATTTGTGTGAAGAAAATAGTGATATGGGGTGCTCCTCTCTATCATCTCAGATTGCGATACGTAATTTTCATCATAGTTTTGGAAAATGTTGCATGAGGAGTTGGGTACTCAACTGACTTTTAATACCTCTTTCATGCATAGACTGATGGACAATCTGAAAGAACCATGCAAGTGTTGGAAAACATGTTGAAGGCTTGGGTAATCGATTCTAGATGCCACTGGGATAAGTTCCGACCATTGTGTAAGTTCTCCTACAATAATAGTAAACATTCAAGCATTGTTATAGTCATTTTAAAGCACTTTATGGGAGAAAATGTAGATCACTTATAGGATGGCTTGAGGTGGGAGATGTGAAGATTTTAGGGGTTTATTTAGTAAAGGATACTTAAGATAAGGTAAAGAGTATCCAAGCATAAATTTTATTAGCCTAGAGTTCACAAAAGAGCAACGAATCTCAAGATTAGAGATATGAAATTTTAGGCTGGTGAGTAGCTTCTTCAAAAAATAGCCTCATAAAAGCTATTAGAGATTCGATAAGAAGGTCAACTCAGTCCTTGCTATTGGCCCATTCAAGATAGTGTCCTATAGGTTGGCGTTACCACCTAGTATTTCTAGACTCTATCTAGTCTTCCATATATCTATACTAAAGAGGTACCATGGAGATAGAGAGTACAACATTAAGTGGGACTCATTTTTATTGGATCAAAGTCACCAATATTCCATGTGTCTACACTGAAGAAGTACCAGGGAGATAGAGAGTACATCATTAAATGGACTCTATTTTATTGGATAAGAATCACCAATATGAGAAAACGCCTGTTACTATTCTTGATAGTGACGTTAGAATGTTACAGACCAAAGAGATTACACTGGTAAAGGTCTAATAAAAATATTGTCTAGTTGAGGAAGCAACCTGGTAAACATAGAAGGATCTATGAGACATGTACCCTCAGTTGTTTATCCATTTAGGTACTACTCTACTCTTATCTTAGCTAAGTTTTTTCTATTAGATAACTCAGGGACAACTGTCCAAAGAAAACAAATGGGGTAGAGAATTGCCCTAGGACATTATCTCCTTCAAATATTAGAAGAATTTTGCGCTTTGACAAGTATTATAGAAGATTTATAGAAGGGGTTTCATTTATTAGATCACCTTGACTAGGTTGACCCAAAAGAAAGTGGAGTACTAATGGTAATATCAATGTGAGAAAAGTTTTCAAATCTTGAAAGATTGTCTTACTTAAGCCTTTATTTTGACATTATCAAAAGGTTTAGATGGGATTGTGAGTTATTATGATGCCTAAAGTGTTGGCTTAGGTTGTGCTTTAATGCAACATGGCAAGGTTGTCATATATACCTCTCGGCAACTAAAGGTGCATACACGGAACAAGTTAACCCATGATGTTAGATTAAAAGTTTTTTACATTAAAGATTTGGTGATATTATCATTATCGAGTGAATGTTGATATATTCACCGAAACAAAAGATCTTGCAATATGTCTTTAGCCAAAGGAATTTAAACCTTAAGCAAAGGAGGTGGCTTGAAACTCACGGCCCAAGCCTAGGTCCTAGATGTGATACAGTGAATGAGGAACCTGAAGGAACCCTGAATAAGGCTCATAGCATATCATTACACATCCTTGGTCGCGGAAGCAATGTAAAGCAACATATAGTAAGAATAAGGCGCAAAGGTGCTAAAGGATAGCTTGTGAAGCATCATCATCAAGAGACAAAGAGTCAAAGCTCATATCATGGATACATCTCTTGTCCAACAAATACCTCTAAATACATAAATAAGAGTAGGGACCAAGACAAGGTAACCGGCCTCACCCTTATAGTCAACATAGAACATAAAGTAGAGTGTCTCAATACAAAGTAAGGGAAAACATTGAACAAGGTCCCCAAAATGGAGGACTCCCCAACTAACTTGATTAGCACCGAACTAGCCACATAGAGGAGGATGATCAACTTGGGCTCCAATTCCTACATGGTGATATCATGTAGGAAAGATAATGCATTAGTACTTTTGAATGTACTAAGTATGTAGGATGTAATGCAACAAGAAATAGGCATCATAATGAAAATGCATGACAATAGGCAATAGACATAATATAGCAATATGGCATGTATGACCAATGCTAAAGTGAAACATGCTTAAGAAACTCTTACTCATATAAGATATAATATGTGTATAATAGACCAAATTAGAACTCCATAGTACAAACCCCTTGGTAGGTTAGTGATGATGCCGCCTCATCTCTTAGGTTTTGAAGTACTAACCCTTCACTTAGTTCATAAGTACAAACCGCCAACACGATTAGTGATAATGCGGCCCCATCACTTTGGCGGTGAAGTACTAACCCTTCACTCGGTTGATGAGTACGAACTCCCAACTCAGTTACTGATGATGCCGACTCATCTCTAGGTGGAGAAGTACAAGCCCTTCCCTCGGTTAATGAGTACAAATCCCTATCTTGGTTAGTGATGATGCCACCCCATCACAAGGTGGAGAGGTACAAACCCTTCCCTCGATTAATGAGTACAAACCCCCATCTCGGTTATCTGGGTACAAATCAATTATATCATATCTAATGCTTTGGACCTTCAATTCCTTAAGAAGCCATGTGTTTTGGGGATTATTAGGAAATGTCTAGGATGATATAAGGGTGAAATTTGGCTAAGTATAGATAAAAATACATTTGGTAATACTTAGGCTCAAGACATAAAAGACTTGGACCGAGATAAAAATCACCCGTAACAAAATACATACATCTGCATCTGGTCCATGATGTAGACCTATCACAGAGGCCAAATTAAAATATGTCTGCGATAGCTGCGCATCACGGCACTATCGCAGACTAATTCTGGAAACTAAAATTTTGAAAATTTGAAATTTTGATTCAATTGCTCTAAAATTGGGGTTAGACCCTTTCCCCCCCTAATATGGACTCCCTGAACTAGAATATGAAGTTGGATTTTTTGAAATAACAAATAGATTTTGAGATATATGAAAATTAAAATTTTGGACATTCTGAGGCACGTTTTCACGCACTTTTTGGGATCATTACATTGAACTACTTAAGGACTATAACATGAGTGTATTATATAATCTGAGCAAGACAATTACTATGGCTGATACACTTAGTAGAGTGTCTATGGGTACTATTGCTCATGTTAAAAATTAAAAGAAAGAGTTGGTTAAATATATAAGCTTATTGGCCCACTTGAGCATACGGTTGTGTGATTTGAGTGACGGTACTATTCTTGTGCATAATGGGTCAGAAACATCATTGGTGGCAGATGTGAAATAAAAGTAATACATGTATTTGACCTTAAGTTAAAGAGGTTGGTGGTTGATAAGAAGATTGATGTTTTCTCCCAAAGGGGAGATGGGGTACTTCATTACCAAGGTCAATTATATGTTCCAAATGTTGATGGCTTAAGGTAGATGATACTTAATGAAGCCTATAACTATTTGTACTCTATTCATTTTAAATCGACTAAAATATAAACAGACTTAAGAGATGTGTATTGATGGAATTGCACGAAGAAGGATATAACAAAGTTAATGGTGGAATGTCCAAATTGTCAACATGAGAAATGTTGAGCATTAAAGATGAAGAGGTTTATTCCAATATATTGAATTTCCTAATTACAAGTGGAAGGATGTGAATATGTACTTCGTAGCGAGTTTTCCTTGAACTTAAAAGCAATATGCCTCAATTTGCATGGTAGTGGATAAGATGACTAAATCAACCTGATTTCTATCACTCCATACTTCCCATACTGCTGAGTATTTAATGAATATATATATATATATATATATATATATATATATATATATATATATATGTGTGTGTGTGTGTGTGTGTGAGAGAGAGAGAGAGAGAGAGAGAGAGAGAAAAAAATGATATACAAGGCAAGTCTTGAGTCACAAAAGACAACTATTGATACAAAAGGAGTCTAGAAGTATAAAAGGACGTCCAATGCTCCCCACTAGTCTCTAAGTATACAACTATCACATGAAGAGTCAACATTGTTGGCTTGTGCTAGGACCTGCACCACGAAATTGAAATAGAAAATAGGGTGAGTACTAGGGATATGGTACCCAGGTAGGCATTATAGGCTAGCTAAGGAATACATTAAAATGTAATTCTAAAAGTGTCTAATCATGAGAACCAAGTACATATACTAGTGAATAAGGAAGTATTTAAGGACCGGATGGTTGTGTAAGGCCCTACTTTCTATGTCTGTACACTGATTGGGCCCCCAAAAAACCTAGAAAGTATGCCATGCACAATGATAGTGTATAGGTGTAAGGACTTATGTCAAGTTTGGAAGGAGCTCGTGAATCTACAATTTACATATCATCACAACTATGACAAGACCTATAACTAGGCCTTGAACCTACCCTTTAAAACCCCAACCCAGCCTTTAATTAAACCTACCCTTCAGACTTTAACAGAATTAGCTCGAACGTTAACCAAAACAAGTAGGACTTCAATCAAAATGATGAACTAGACCTTTACCAAGGATAAGGCTAGACATGGCCAGTGGCCTACCTTATCCCTTACGCTTGGACAAGTCCAAAATGCCCTCCATCAATGTCGCCCTTAACTGTAATTAAGGGGACTTCAAACCAGCAGCCTTTAACTGTGGCATAAAGGATAACACATCCTTGTCTACACATCATCCTAGTCGACAAACATATAATCATATATGGGAAAGCTTAGGCCTTAAACTATTGGAAACTTTAACTATTAGGGTAGTACCGTCAGTCCCTTTATATTCGAGCAGAATCTAATGTTGATGTAGGAAAAATACAAAAGGCTAGCCAGTAGAAAGAGTTTTAACACTCTACATGTTGTTAGCCTAGAAAATTCTAGACTGACTTATTCATACGATCTAGTCTATGGCTCGTGGAAGCAAGCACAGGTCATAGGTAGATTCATACACTTAAGTCCAGGAAGATGGAAAATATGAGGATTTTTGGAAGTAGCTTTATGATTAATAGGATGGACTATCAAAGGGACCACAACCCAAGGTTTTCATCATAGAAGTGACCCTTGAAGGATGAAATTTTTCTAAGTCTAGAAGATAATCTATGAGGGGGTATACGACTTGTAAAATGAGATACAATCCGTAGGAAGGGTTTTGTGGATCCAAGATGCAAATTCTAATAGCTCAACTTTTGTGACATAAAGTTCTATGGCCCATGTCACGAGCCTTAGATATATCCATGACCCATAGACGAGGTCTGATGGATGGCTCTAGCAGTTTTTAATGAAGGGCGTTTTTGATATTTTTAATTTGCCCAAGTCCTAAACAATGTCATTTTTTCCCTCTTAACTACCGTAACAAAATCCAACCCTATAAATTGTATTCCTAACTTATTCTAGTTCACTCATCCAGATAATTCTCTCAAGGGTTCTCAAATATTTCTCTCTCTAAGGATTTCTGTTGAAGCTAGGCTTAAGGATTTTTAGAATTTCCTCTTTAATTCTAAGGATTCTCACTTGAGGTATGTAGGGATTCATTCATGGATTAGTTTCTTGCCATGTAGCCCAATCCAAAATCTCCTTTTTATCAAAGTTTCATGATGATTTCCTATGGGCTTTATTGCTTTGGTTACAAATGCATGGATTATCATTCCTAAATGAAGATTACATCTATTATGCATGAATTATGAATAATTATATGATTTATATGGTTTCTAAGTAAAACCATGTGATTTTAAGTATACATGATTAGGGCTTAATGGTTTGATGTGGATTCCTTTACTAAAGACCCAAATTAGTCTTAATTGCATGTTTCCTCTATGAATCTCACCTAATTGCATGATTTTGACTCAATTTTCCATGAACTCACACTTAGCCCTAGTTTCTTATGATAAAACATCTCAAGCATGTAAAAGCATGTTTTATGAAAAAGACGATGTTAAGACAATGAGAATGATGATGCGATATTAAGGTGGGAATATCTACCCATACTATGATAAAAAGCAAAGTATATGCACTATTCTTATGATATGAGATGTTTTCATGAAAGATTATGTCACAATCCGAAATCCGAGTGTGATGACATTCACCTAACCCACCAAGGAGAGTTAGCCCAAACACCCAAGCAACTTAAGAATAAAGAGAAAAACAAAAGGTAATAGCCTAATAATATAGATAAGAGAAAGGAAACATACTAAAACCATCCCAGAACTGGTGTCACATGTACAAGCCTTTAAGTATAGAATGATTAAACGATATACAAGTCATAACGTGCAGTCCTCGAGTGGAATAAATATAAAATGAAAGGCCTATGGAAGACAGAAGCAGTTACCTCACAAGTGATCCAGAAGCTCGATCCAACAATCATAAGTCCAAAAAGATGGACTAGGATTACAACCTACGAAAATGTAGCAAGGGATGAGCACCAAATAACAAGCTACTCAGAAAAATGGAACCAACCTAAAGTAAAACAATGAAGAACATAAGTAACTTCTTAAATCCCAACCACAATTTACCAAACTAAAACATGCACTCAGAAAAGTCCTAGCATAATATAATATATACAAATCACAGTAATATAAATGTACTCATTATCTAGCCTAGTACCTCAACCCATAAGTATATAAGCAGATCAAACAATTACATCAAGATCAAGGATATAATAAGTACACAATCCCATAAATAATACATAATTATATCAATCAGATATGATATGAGATAGATTGGATGACATAAGATGTACATAATGCGATGCAATGTCAAATAATTATAATACATGTCTGTCCTAAAATATACATCCACTGATCACTATGTATGCCTCAGACAGAACCCCATGGGGGACATATCTGTCCATGTATCTATGATCATGACTGGAAATGACCTTGGCTCATATCGCTTCATGAAAATGACCTTGATCCACCGGTATATTACATCAGCTCATTCAGTAGAGACCTCGACTATCAATCCACTGTTACCTTACTCACAACTTGGTCGTAGCCATCACAAGTGACGATGTACAAATAATAATAGATGCAAGGTGCATGATCACAATTATATCATATTATCAACATCATAATGATCTCAATCTCTCAATACCATCAATGTCTCAATATCATCAGTATCTCAACATCTTGACAATCTCTATGTATCAATCATAACGCAAAATAAGCACCATCACGTTATCTATATTGAATGATTCTCAAGAATTTGTAACTCAATATATCGCCAGTTAGACAAGTATTCATATGAAAGGTCATGATCAAGCCTAAAATGATACAATTCTATCCCCAATATACACAATTACTCAAATATAAGAGTATACAAGGTTCATCCATACTTAACAAAAGGTTAGAAGTCCACTTATTATAAATAAAGTCTCAAAATTAGGAAGGAGTAGTCATACTCTAATCCACCACAATCTATACAAATATGACACTATAAGTACATAACGAATCTAATGGAACTAAAATCAATGATTTCAGAGAGAAAGGTTAAAATTATCAAAAATCTCATGCTGGAATATGTAGCCAGAGATTGAAAATTTATGGATGAAAATGTTCTACATATACAAGAAATTCAATAGTAAAAGGGTTTAAAAAACAGAGCTAAGATGAGGGCGAAATCAATGATTTAAGTTTAGGAAATTCTATTCCAAAAATCTCCAAATTTCACCATTAAAACCCAAAGTTAAGAGTTAAAAACACAATTAATCAATAGAAATAGTTAAAATAGGTTAGAAAATAAGTTACCCAATCAGTTTGCCATGAAAATCTTGAAATCTCTCTTGAAAATGAAGCTTTAAGGGTTGAAATAGTGAAAAATGAAATAAACACGTCTTTTAAAGGAGATCACTGTTCAGGCACTTAGTGTACTCCATAAATGCAGAGCCATATCCATGGACTCAGGCCCCATCTCCGTGAATGCATAGGTCAAGTGCCCTCACACTTCCACAAATGCAAAGTGGTCTATTCGAACACAGAGAAAGGTGTTAATTGCACCAGAAATAGCCACAAACCAGAAACCACTCAGCACAAAAACTCACGAATCAACCTTTCAAAATTCATTCAAAACCCTATGAACACAAAGCAAATATAGAACCCTACCATAAACGATGATCTAAATTCAATAGAATCTTCAGAATTTGAATCCAAAACCTCTGTGGCCCCAAACCCGAGAAAGGTCATTAAAACTGGTTTCAGACCTAAAAACTCAAAATATTCATAGAACCTCCAAAAATTACAATGAGGGCATTTCAAGTATTAGTTTTTCATCACTCAGAACTACTGAAACTGAAAAAATTCTAATACGGGTTCCTGAACCCCAAATTTGACCAAAGTCAAGCCAATGATCCAAAATAAATCAAAAATGCAACTTTGGGCCTAAAATCTCCGTTTTAATTTCAAATTTAGTTCTGCAAATTCTCCTAGACCAGATTCAACATTTTAAGATAGATAGAATTGATGAAATCAAATTCTGATGCACCAAACTCAAAATGACTTCGAGACTCAAGATTTCCAACTTAAAGCCTTTGCAATAACTCAAGCTTTTTACTAGATTTTCAAATTCTAACTTCTAGACTTGACCAAATATGACTCAAAGCATTTACCAAGGAGGAGAAAATGGTAATTTGGCTAAAAATATCAAAAATGACCTCAGGGTCATTACAAATTATGATGACTATGAATGTATGATTTTAATAAAGTATGAACTATTCTGAAAGCTAATTATAAGCATGATTAATGTATTATGTAGGATATGACTTAGCACTAAGAGGGCTATAGTAGATTCTATAGTCCCATAACTATGTGCCGCCATAGGAATAATGTTTATATTTTATGCCTTAAAAGTGCCAATGGGTCCATTTAGCTTTAATGGCGGACACTCACAATGCTAGGATAGAGCCTAAAGGGTGGGGTCAAATAATAGATTCTCATTGTGCTAGGATATAGACTATAGAGTGAGGATCAAGTCTAGTAGACTCCTCTTTGCTTGGTGTAAAGGGAACATCAAGATTCCATGTAATAACCTACATGGTTTTATATTTTGTTATGGTCTTATTACCACATAGGTATGTTAAGGTTATGAATGGATTTGATGATGCTTCTTCTCATAATTTTTAACTTATATTGCTCATATATATCGTGTCCTTATCCTATTGATTATGATTATGCATATTGATATTATATTGTGATGTCCTTTGATTTATGGCATACCTACACACTTAGTATATTCTATCACGACCCAACCCAGGGGCCGTGATTGGTGCCGTTAGGGCACCCAGACATATACTATATCGAATTTTTATTCACGATAACTAAGGAATTTCACTAAATTTGGACAAAGTTTCCTCTATTTTCCTAACTAGCCTCACCTGCAAACAGCGAACCCAACAATACCATACATCACCATATGAACATATATATATATATATACGGGCCGACAAGGTCACCGCTGCGGCAAAATCGCCCAACAAACATATCATACAAACAAGATCATACCAACATAATTTCCCACACCCACATGTATCCACAGACCTCTATGCACAAAAACTGGATCACAAGACGGGATAGGTTAGAAGGTCGTCTTCTTAGGACTTCTGCCCACCGTTGAAGTGCTCTCTTGCATTAGGAGCAGATCGTTCAGTATAGACTTGTACATGTACTTTTATATTTTGCATTTATATATATATATTCGAGGGTATGACGGGCTTTGTCCCGTCTTATGATCCAGTTTCTGTGAATAGAGTTCTGTGGATACATGTGGGTGTGGGAAATTATGTTGGTATGATCTCGTTTGTATGATATGTTTGTTGGGCAGTTCTGCCGCAGTGGTGACCTTGTCGGCCCGCATATATATATATATATGTTCATATGGTGATGTATGGTACTGTTGGGTTCGCTGTTTGCAGGTGAGGCTAGTTAGAAAAATAGGAGAAAATCTATCAAAATTTCGTGAAATCCCTTAGCTGTTATGAATGAAAATTCAATATAGTGTATGTCTGGGTGCCCTATCAGCACCAATCACGGCCCCTGGGTTGGGTCATGACAGAAGTGATATCAGAGCGGTCAGTCCTCAGAGTGTCCACAGACCGTGTCTAGTAGAGTCTTATTTATTGGTGTGTCGTACACCACATCTATAAACAGGAAGCTACCGGACATTAGGATGTTACTTTTCCTTCTGATCTTAGATCGTGCGTTAGAGCGATGTGAATAGGGTGATTTCACCCCCCCCCTTGATGGAATTAATTTGTATTTTAGATATGTTGTCGAGGAAGTAACCAGTCGGCCACAGAGGGAGGCCTGCAGTAGTAGATGAGGCACAACGCAGTCGGGGAACTACTCGGGCTCATAATCAGCCAGAGCCGGAGACTATTCTCCCAACAGCGGGTTCGGTTACCCCACCAGCCCCAGAGGTCCAGGCATCAGAACCTCTGACTCCCCAGCCAAGCGCTAAAATCGGGGAACTGTGGGAGGCAGTATAGTTATTGACCCAGATTGTGGCCCGCTAGACCCACAAATAGGAAGCAAGGAGTAGTCAGGCCACCCGTTGAGATAGTTCCCAGGCCTTTGATTTCTTGGCTTGTGGACTACCAGAGTTCTTTGGGTCCAAACCCTCGAAAGATCCTCAGGAGTTCGTGAGGTAGATGCAGCGGACCTTGAGGGTAATTGGGGCCTCGGAAGTAGAATCGGTGGAGTTGGCATCTTATCGATTACAGATGTTGCGACGAACTGGTATGAATCGTGACTGCTGTCTCGAGGTGCAAATACCTGACCTGCAGTTTGGGGAGAGTTTACTGAAGCCTTTTTGGCTCACTTTTTACCTTCCGAGATCAGATGCGCTAGGGAGGACAGATTTTTGATGTTGCAACAGCGGGGCCGGTCGATTCGGGAGTACAGCTTGGAATTTGATTCTTTGTCTTGACATGCACTGGCATATATATCCAGCATGACGGATCGCATGCATCATTATATTGTTAGGCTGGATATATACTATGTGGATAGTTGTCTGGTATTGACCGCCTAACCTTGGATGGATATTGCTCGTATGCAGGCTCATGAATAGGGGATGGAGAATCGTCGTCGTGGGCGTCAGGCGGACAGGATAGATGATAGAGGGCCGCTAAAGAGGGCTATGTCATTCAATTTAGGAGCAGATTTTCGAGGCAGGCAGTTTCGGCACAACTAAGTGCGACTCCTCCTTCTTGACCGATGCGAAGCACACCTCCGCAAACCTCCGATAGGAGACCATCTGTCTCCAGTCAATCAGGGATAAGGCCGAGTTCTGGCAGTCAGTAGGGTTTTATGATACCCCAATGTTCTTTGTGGGGGAAACGTCATCCGGGAGAATGCTTCTGTGCTACAGGTGCCTGTTTTCTTTGTGGTCGTCTGGGCCACCAGGTGCGTAATTATCCCAACAGAGCTGGTGCAGAAGGATCTTCCCAAACTTCTGGAGCAGGCAGGGCCTCTTCTTCTGCTTCAGTGGCTATGAATCCCGCGGGACAAGGTGCTCCAGTAGTGGCAGGTCGTGGCAGAGGTCATGGTGGAGGTTCAGGTTCTAGTGGTCCTGCGAATCGTATTTATGCCCTATCTAGCCGACAGGATCAGGAGGCATTGCCTAATGTGATTACAGGTACATTATTTGTTTGTTCTCGGGCTATGTATGCATTAATTAGTCCTGGATCTACTTTGTTGTATATTTCTCCGTTGGTTGCATGCTCAATTGATATAGAGTCTGAACTAATAGAGCCTTGCGAAGTTGGGACACCGGTAGGTGAATCTGTTATAGTTAGCAGGGTTTATAGAAACTGTCCAGTATCTGTTCTCGATCGGCGTACTTTGGTTGATTTGATAGAGCTAGATATGACGGATTTTGATGTAATTATGCACACGGATTAGCTGGCTTATTGCTATACTAAGGTTGACTGTCAAAAGAAGCTAGTTCAATTTTAGTTTCCAAGAGAATCGGTTGTAGAATAGTATGATAATATCTCAACACCGAGGGGTAAGTTTATTTCATACCTCAAGGCTAGCAAGATGATCAGAAAGGGGTGTGTTTATCACTTAGTATTAGTGCACGATGTGAATGCCGAGCCTTCAGCTCTCCAGTCCGTTCCCATGGTTAGCAAATTTCTGGACGTATTTTCAAATGAACTTCCTGGACTTCCTCTAGAGCGAGAGGTGGAATTTGCTATAGATTTATTGCCTGGCACTTAGCCTATCTCGATCCCTCCGTACAGAATGGCTCCAGCCGAGCTAAAAGAATTGAAGGAGCAGCTTAAGGATTTGTTAGAGAAAGGCTTTATTCGGCCTAGCACCTCTCC
>JAOTQJ010005372.1:0-14302 GCA_025642045.1 Solanum sejunctum
TTTAGAGGCTTTGTAGACTATGTAAAGCACAGTGAAGTCATGTCTCGCACTTTAGACAGCGTGGCCCCAATGACCTAATCATATGCATTTTCTTTTGGCAATATTGGCACAATCAAATAAAATATGACATGGTTTAGACAAAATTAGCGCTAATTTTCAAAAGTGTTTGAAGCTCGCGTTAATGGGCTATATGTGTGTCTAGCGCTTAAGTGGGTAGAGTGTATACATGTTTTGTGTCGAATTGAGGAGATTATGGTCTTAACATGAAGTGAGAGAATTGAGGTGCTTGTAGGACTTAATAATCTAGCAGGTGAGTCACCTACTTATGTAGCTTAAACTCGCTAGTTAAACGGAGATGAGGCGCGACGTCAAAATTGTCCAAGTTCGATTATCAATAAAGTCCGTATTAAGAGTATAATTTGGACCGATGTTTTTGCGTCATAAATGGTCGATATGTTCAGACCAACAGAAGTATTAAAAAGGGACCAAAGACAATACAAAAGACTTAACAAATTGGGCCCAAACCAAGTGATTGAAAAGTTAGAAAATAGGCAGCCCAAGTCCATCAACTTGGTGACCTATTTAGTCCCAAGTCTAAATGCCAAGCTGCTGAATAAGTAGCTTAATAACATTTGTTTCAAGATGGTCAAGAAGTTAGAAGTAAGTCAGCCAAGCTAAGGCTTTAAAAGGGAATAATAACCAGCCTACAATCTCATTTCAACTTAGATAAGGAAAAATTTGTTTTCTTAGGTGGTTGTTTGCTCTCGTTTGAAGGATCGAAAAACCAGCTTTACAATCTAACAAGGGTTCCTAAAGAAGTTATATATATTGACTTTGAAGGTAAGTAAACTTACCTATGCACCTAGTATGGTTTGTTCATCAAAACCAAAGAGATAACTTAATCTCACCTATGCTGGAATTTCTGGACAGATTGTATACTAAGGATTCTTTTGTACTTTTCTTGTTAGTTATGAGGTTTTTATCTTATTGTATGGCCTTATTATGTATTAGTACTTAATTACTCAGCAAATATTGGTTTTACAGAAGTGTAAAAAGGCTGATAACTACTTTTACAGACCACAAAAGTGAGTCGTTATATGATATCGCAATTATGTGCTTCGTATGAACTTGTGCACTATTGGAGAGAAAGCTGTTGCTTCACATCCTTAATAACTGATTTGTTGCTGTTATAAAACTGTATCATAGCTGGTTGTATGAATAAATGTTGCTGAAACATTTTGTGTAAAGCTGGAATAGATTTTGAGTTGTCAACGTTGAAATATAGTGAAGGAAGGTAATGTTATGTTGTCCGCTTTTAGATTGTGTGGAATTGTGATGTGTTCTGCTTTGTAGGCTGTTGTAAGGCAGTTATGGACTTATAGTAGGCTATAGATGATGTGCGTAAGCTAATGTGTATTAGAAAATATGATTAGGGGAGGAAAAGTTCAAGGAATACGCCCGAGTTTATAAATACCCGCTTGCTGCACGTGTATTGTTTTATTATGTTATTGAGATGCCAAGATGTATTCATTGGCTTCTAATGCTAGTTCTATCCTTTGCTACATTGTAGATAAGTATTTAGAGGAAGGTAAGGTTATTTTGAGGTAGTAACGGGGTCATACAATGAGGTATGTAAGGTTACTCAATTTTCTATCACTTGGCATGAAACATAGATCTCTCCTTGCTACATAAAGGCACTCACCAACTCCGACACAACTATTAACCATGTATCCACTTTCTTACATGTTCATATGATCCTCTATATAGTCACTTTCAAACCTGCATACATGCTTTGATACCAATTTACATGAGTTCCTGTTACAAGATAAAGTTCATGAGTTGTTCCATTTCATACGCATTTTATCAATTGTGTAATATACTCTTTTCATTATCATATTGTCTTGTATGATTATTGACATATCACATGATACATATACAGTCCTAGAGCTTCAATATCATTGCTAGCAAAAGAATCACCTCAAAGGTAATTGAAAGATAAACTATACAATTTTGACGGGTGGTAGCCCAAGGGGGTTCAGGAAGAACCTAGCATAGGGACGATCCCGATATAGTATTATGGGTGGTAGCCCGAGGGGGTTCATAAAGAACCTAGCATAGGGACGATCCTGATACAATTTCACCTCTGATCAGTTAGTCATTTGTATTAAAATTGTACACAGATTTTACAGTACAAAATTCTACAGTAAAGGTAAAGCAATATAAAGAACATAAAGTACATGATTCCATAGTGTGACTAAGGGTGGTCCATAATCTTTCACAGATGCATGGTTTCATTTGAGTTGTTACTTTATATACAGTATATTATCTCATACTAACATCTCTTATGGGGGACCTGCATTTCATGTTGTTGTTACAGGTGCTAGAGGATCTCCCCAGTAGGAGTACAGGACATTCAGCTTTGGTTACCAAGCTCCAAGTTGCTTCGGAGCTTTCATGTCTAGAGCTTATATATTTATATTGTGCAGTTAGTTGAGGCGGGACCTGTCTCGACCCTTATCAGATATTGTTCTTTATTTAGAGGCTTTGTAGACTATGTAAAGCACAGTGAAGTCATGTCTAGCACTTTAGACATCGTGTCCCCAATGGCCTAGTTATATGCATTTCCTTTTGTCTTGTTATCATTGTTTATCTTCATAAAGACATGTCAAACGTAGAAATCCCTTATAATATGTATAGAAAGCATATTATTACAGGTTGGTTCTCCCGAGCCTTATCAGCAATGGGTGCCAGTCCGCCCTAGCGGGACTTGGGGTGTGATAGAAGTGGTATCAAAGCGGATCATCCTAGGGAGTCTACAAAGCCATGTCTATGTAGAATCTTGCTTATCAATGTGTTATGTACCAAATTTATAAGTAGGAGGCTACGTGGCATTTAGGAGTTGTTACTTTCTCTCCATTCTTTAGATCATGCCATAAAGTCAAGTGTAATAGGTCTATTATGTCTAATTTCTAAATTGTTTTGTACAGCAAGTATGCCAGAAACAAGGCAGAATAAGGGTAAAGGGAAGGGAATAGAAGTTGTGGTTGGTATACCTAGCCAGGTGAGACAACAAAATGAGATTTGAGAGGAGTCTTTGTCACAAACATCTCCAACTCCTCCAGTTCCTAATGAACCAGAGAGCAGTGAAATTTTCCAAGACCCATCTATTGATGAAATTGTGCAGGATCTGAGACATACAGTCCAATTATTGACCCGTATAGTTGCTGGTCAAGGTCTAAGGCAAGAAGGTCCAGTTATGGGTACAGGTGGTACAAATAGGGTAGTTGGAACCAGGATACATAATTTTCTTAATTTGAATCTCCAACTTTCAATGGGTCATATCCTAATGAAGACCCCCAGGACTTTATTGATCAGATTCAGTGTACCATAGATGTTATGCACTTGAGTGGTATAGAAGCTGTCGAGTTAGCGACATATAGGCTAGAGGGTGTTACTATATTGTGGTATGAAGCTTTGAAACAATCTAATGGTAGAGATGCACCTCCAACCACCTGGGAAGAATTCAAAAAGGCATTTCTTGACCACTATTTGACTTTAGAGTTCCGAGAGGCCCATGCTGATCAATTCCTGACTCTCCACTAAGGGAATACGAGTGTGAGGGAGTATAGCCTTCATTTTAATTCCCTAGCAATATATGCTCCTAATGTAGTTGCTACAATGGCAGATAGAGTCCATCAATATGTAGATAGGTTGGATACGTATCTGGTCAGAGACTGCACCATTACTTCCTTAAACAAAGATATGGACATAGCAAGAATGCAGGCATCTGCACAAAAATTGGAGGACCATAGCCAGAGTAGAAGGGCACAAAAGTTAGAAAGGAGGCAAGCCAAAAGAGCCAGATATACAGGGCAGTTTATACCACCTCAAAGTGATTTTATGCCTCAGTTTTCTAATAGACAGCCTAGGCCATCATCATCCTACTCTACAGCCAGTGCTCCACCACAACTTCAAGGGCCTCAAAGTAATCAGTTTGGTCAATGAGGTAAAGGACAAGGTGCCAGGGCAATGGGTTACTTGGCAGGCCAATCAATGATACCTAGGCAGCCTTGTAAACTATGTTGAAAAAGTCATCCAGGTATATGTCGCGTTGGGACAGATGTTTGCTATTTGTGTGGTATGCCAGAGCAAATGATAAGGGATTGCCCAAGGAGACATATAGGTGGTATGGCACAATCTACTAGGTCAGTTGTTGCATCATCATCATCAGTTCCTCCAACAGGTAGGGGTTAGCAAGTACCTATGGGTCATAGTAGAGATGTTAGAGGGACAGCTAGCTCTAGCAGGGTCCAAAATCGCACTTATGCACTAGGTAGTTGACAGAATTTGGAAGCTTCACCTGATGTGGTCACAGGTACATTGTCCATATTTTCACATAATGTATATGCATTAATTGACCCTGGTTCTACACTATCATACATCATTCAACTAGTTGCTGGGAAGCTTGAAAGAACACTCAAATTATTGAGCAAACCATTTGAAATGTCTACACCAACTGGTGAATCTATTATGGCTAGAAGAGTTTATTATGACTGTGTAGTAACTGTCTATGACCATGACACATTGGCTGACCTCATTCAGCTAGAAATGGTAGAATTTGATGTTATAATAGGTATAGATTGGTTAGCTTCTTGTTATGCCACTGTGGATTGCCGAACTAAGAGGGTGTACTTCCATTTTCCAAATGAGGCAATTATTGAATGGGAAGGAAATGTTGAGGCACCAAAGGGGAAGTTTATCTCTTACTTTAAGTCTAGAAAGATGATATCTAAGGGGTATATATGTCATTTAGTTATAGTAAGGAATGTGGAGGCAGAATCACCAACTCTTCAGCCAATTGCAGTAGTGAATGAATTTGTTGATGTGTTCCTTGAAGAACTCCTAGGCTTACCTCTTGAACGAGAAATAGATTTTGGTTTACTTCCAGGTAGTCAACCTATTTCTATCCCCTCATATAAAATGGCCCCAGCAGAATTGCGTAAATTAAAAGAGCAGCTAAAAGATTTTCTAGATAAGGGTTTTATAAGACCTAGTGTGTTACCTTAGGGTGCACCATTGTTACTTGTACGCAAAAAGGATGGCACCTTGCGTACAAATAACACTGGTATTTCTATCCCCCTTTTTGCGTACAAATAACACTAGTACACCCCAGGGTGACACACTAGGTCTTATAAAACCCTTATCCAATAAATGTTTTATCTGCTCTTTTGATTCACGCAATTCTGCTAGGGCTATTCTAGATGGAGGTATAGAAATAGGTTGAGTGTCTGGAAGTAAGTAAATACCAAAATCTATTTCTCGTTCAAGAGGTAAGCCTAGGAGTCCTTCAGGGAACATATCAACAAATTCATTCACTATTGAAATTGCCTGAAGAGTTAGTAATTTCGCCTCCACATCCCTTACACTAACTAAATGACATATATACCCCTTAGATATCATCTCTCTGGCCTTAAAGTAAGAGATAAACTTCCCCTTTAGTGCCCCAACATTGCCTTCCCATTCAAGAATTGCCTCATTTGGAAAATGGAAGTACACCCTCTTAATTCAGCAATCCACAGTGTCATAATAAGAAGCTAACCAATCCATACCCATTATAACATCACATTCTACCATTTCTAGTACAATGAGGTCAGCCAACATGTCACGGTCACAAACAGTTACTATAAAGTCATAATAAACTCTTTTAGCCATAATAGATTCACCGGTCGATAAAGATACTTCAAATGGTTTGCTCAATAATTTGGGTGTTCTTTTAAGCTTCCCAGCAACTAGTGGAGTGATGTATGATAGTGTAGAACCATGGTCAACTAATGTATATATATTATGTGATAAGATGGACAATGAACCTATGACCACATCAGGTGAAGCTTCCAAATTCTGTCGACTACCCAGTGCATAAGTGCGATTCTAGACCCTGCTAGAGCTAGCTGTCCCTTTAACACCTCTACTATGACCCATAGGTAATTGTTGACCCCTACCTGCTAGAGGAACTGATGATGATGATACAAAAACTGACCTAGTAGATTGTGTCATACCACTTATACGTCTCCTTGGGCAATCCCTTATTATGTGCCCCGGCATACCACACAAATAACAAACAACTGTCCCAACGCAACATATGCCTGGATGACTCCATCCACACTATTTATAAGGATGCCTGGGAGTCATTGGTTGGCCTATGAATAACCCATTGTCCTGGAACCTTTCCCTTCCCCTCGTTGACCAGACTGATTACTTCGAGATCCTTGAAGTTGTGGTGGAGCATTGGCTGTAGAGTAGGAGGTTGATGGCCTAGGCGGTCTATTAGAAAACTGAGGCCTAAAATCACTTTGTGATGGTGTAAACTACCCTATAGATCTGGATCTTTTGTCCTGCCCCCTCTCAAACTCTTGTGTCCTTCTCCTCTGCCTCTGATCCTCTAACTTCTGTGCAAATGCCTGCATTCTAGCTATGTCCATATCTTTGTTCAAGGAAGCAATAGTACAGTCTCTGACTAGATATGTATCCAACCTATATATATATATTAATGGACTCTATCTTCCATTATAGCAACTACATTAGGAGCATACCTTGCCTGGGAATTAAATTGGAGACTATACTCCCTCACACTTATATTCCCCTGATGGATATTCAGGAACTAATCTGCACGGGCCTCCTAGATCTCTAATGGCAAATAATGGTCAAGAAATGCCTTTTTGTATTCTTTCTAGGTGGTTGGAGGTGCCTCTATACCCTTAGATTGTTTCCAAGCTTCATACCACAATATAGCAACACCCTTCAGCCTATATGTCGCTAACTCGACAACTTTTGTACCACTCACATGCATAACATCAAAGGTACGCTGAATCTGATTAATAAAGTCCTGGGGTCTTCATTAGCATCTGACCCAGTGAAGGTTGGAGGATTCAAATTAAGAAAATCATGTGTCTTGGTACCAGCTGCCTTATTTGTACTATCTGTACCCATAACTGGACCTCCCCGCCTTTGACCTTGACCAGCAACTGTACGAGTCAATAGTTGGACTACATATCTCAGATCCTACACGATAGCATCAATAGGTGGCTCTAGCAGAATTTCACTGCTCTCTGGTTCATTAGGAGCTGGAGGAGTTGGAGATGTTAGTGACAAAGACTCCTCTTAAATCTCATTTTGTTGTCTCACCTGGCTAGGTATACCAACGACTACTTCTATTCCTTTCCCTTTACCTTTATTCTGTATTGTTTCTAGCATACTTGCTGTATAAAATAATTTAGGAATTAGACATAATGCACCTCTTACACTTGACTTTATGGAACGATCTAAAGAATGGAAAGAAAGTAACAACTCCTAAATGCCATATAGCCTTCTACTTATAATTGTGGTGCATAACACATCAATAAGCAAGATTCTACATAGACATGGCTTTGTAGACTCCCTAGGATGACCCACTCTGATACCACTTCTATCATGCCCCAAAGTCCCGTTAGGGCGGACTGGCACCCATTGCCGATATGGCTCAAGAGAACCAACCTATAACTATATGCTTCCTATACATATTATAAGGGGTTTCTACATTTGACATGTCTTTAAGCAGATAAACAGTGATAACAAGCTAAAAGGAAATGCATATGACTACTTTGTTGGGTCCATGATGTCTAAAGTGCTAGACATGACTTCATTGTACTTTATATAGTCTACAAAACCTCTAAATAAAGAACAACATCTGATAAGGGTCGGGACAGGCCCTGCCTCAACTAACTGTGCAATGTAAATATATAAGCTCTATACATGCAAAGGTCCTAAGCAACCTGGAGCTTGGTAACCACAACTAAATGTCTTGTACTCCTACTGGGGAGATCTACTGAGTATGTAAGGTAGGATATACTATATATAAAGTAACAACTCAAATGAAACTCTGCATCACTGAAAGATTATGGACCACCCTTTGTCACACTGTCGAATCATGTACTTTATGTTCTTTATATTGCTTTACCTTTACTATAGAATCTGTACGGTAAAATCTATGCACAACTGTAATACAAATGTCCAACTGATCAGTGGTGAAATTATCTTGGGATCGTCCCTATGCTAGGTTCTTCATGAACCCCCTTGGGCTACTACCCATAATACTATATCAGGATCGTCCCTATGCTAGGTTCTTCCTAAACCCCCTTGGGCTACCACCTGTCAAAACAGTGTACTTTATCTTTCACTTACCTTTGAGGTGATTCTTTTACTGGCCATGATATTGGAGCTGTAGGACTGCATATGTAGCATGTGATATGTAGATAATCATACAAGACAATATGACAATGAAAAGAGTACATTACATAATTGATGAAATGCATATGAAATGGAACAACTCATGAACTTTATCTTGTAACAGCAACTTAGGTAACTTGGTAGCAAAGCATGTATGCAGGTTTGAAGGTGACTATATAAAGGATCATATGAACATGTAAGAGAGTGGAGACATGGTTAATAGTTGTATCGGAGTTGGTGAGTGTCTTTATGTACCAAGGAGAGATCTATGTTTCATGCCAAGTGATATGAAATCAAGTAACCTTACATACCTCATTGTATGACCTTGTTACTACCTCGAGATAACATTCCATTATGCCAAATACTTATCTACAATATAGTACAGTATAAAACTAGCATTGGAAGCCAATGAATACATCTTGGCATCTCAATCACATAAGAAAACAATACACGGACACTAAGCGGGTTTTTATAAACCCTGGCGTATTCCTTTAACTTTTCCTCCCATAATCGTACTTTCTAATACAAATTAGCATATACACATCATCTACAGCATATGTTAAGTACATAACAGCCTCACAACAGCCCGCAAAGCACAACATATCACAATTCCACATAATCTAAAAACGGACAGCATAACGTTACCTTCCTTCGCTACATTTCGACGTTGACAACTCCAAACCTATTCCAACTTTAACCAAACTGTTCTAGCAACATTTATACATACAACCAGCTATGAACCAGTTTCAGAATAGCAACAAATCAGTTATTAAGGACGTGAAGCAACAACTTGCTCTCCAACAGTCCACAAGTTCATACGAAGCACATAATTGCGATATCATATAATGACTCACCTTTGTGGACTGTAAAAGTAGCTAATCAGCCTTTTTACACTTTTATAAAACCAATATTTGATGCATAATTGAGTAATAATACATAATAGATCCATCCAACAAGATTAAAAAACTCTTAACTAACAAGAAAATTACACAAGAATCCTTAGTATACAATCTATCCAGAAATTCCAGCATAGGTGAGATTAACTTGTCTCTTTGGTTTTGATGAACAAACCATACTAGGTGCATAGTAAGTTTACTTACCTTCAAAGTCAAGATTTAGAGCTTCTTCAGTGACCCTTGTGAGGTTGTAAAGATGGTTTTTCATCCCTTCAAACTAGAGCAAACAACCACCTATGAAAACAGATTTTTCCTTATCTAAGTTGAAATGAGATTGTAGGCTCGTTATTATTCCCTTTTAAAGCCTTAGCTTGGCTGACTTACTTCTTACTTTTTGACCATCTTGAACCACATGTTATTAAGCTACTTATCCATCAGCTTGGTCATTAGACTTGGGCCTAAATGGGTCACCAAGTTGATGGGCTTGGGCGGCCTATTTTCCAACTTTTCCATCACTTAGTTTGGGCCCAATTTCGTAAGTGTTTTGTATTGTCTTGGTCCCTTTTTAATACCTCTCTTAGGATGAACATACAGAACATTTATGAAGATAAATAATAGGTCCAAGTTACATCCTTAATACGGACTTCCTTCATAATTGAACTTGGACAATTTCAACGTCAAGCCTCATCTCCGTTTAACTAGCGATTTTAAGCTAAGCAAGTAGGTGACTCACCTACTAGCTTCTAAGTCCTACAAGCACCTCATTTCTCTCACGTAATTTTAAGGACATAATCTACTCAATTCAATACAAAATGTGCATTCACTTGACCCTCTTGAGCGCTAGACGCACATATAGCCCATTAACACAAGATTCAAGCACTTTTGAGAATTAGCGCTAATTTGACCAAACCATATTATGTGTCATTTGAATTGTACTAGTAGTGTAAGGTGTGGGGTGTTACAATATCCTTCATGAATAGTGCATTTCTAGCCTACCCCCTCAAAAAATTCATCTATCGACCTCGGGGCTTGATATGTGGGACCAACTAATACACCGTAGATCATCTCTTTTGAAATAACAACCTGTCGCCCTCTCACTAAAACTTCTCTCAATATCAGTTAGGTGAGAAGCGTCTTCCCCTTAGGAAGATCATGAAGAACTGTGGCTTCATAAGCTGCATTGAATTCCTACACCATAAGTGGAGCATATCGTCCAAGTTTATTAGTGAACCACCTGAGCCTATGTCGTGTTATTGTGTCCTCCAGTCCTGGGACACGACTCATTACCTCATTAATCAACTAGGGCTCCTTATATAGAGACCATACGGTCTTATCTTGCCCATTTGGATGTAGACCCTTATCATATATGGTGTTTATGCCCTCAACACTACACTTGTGAATAATTTAGATCAATGTTGAAGAAGATAATGCGATGACTGAGGATTTGACATCTCCTCTGAGCTAAGAGCGTTTCTTCAAACTAGACTTTGTGCCTGAAGGAGTCATCTGTGGTGTACCCTGCTCAAACTCATCACCATTGCCCCCTCATTAGACTGGGAGGGACTATCATCTAAAACCTGAATCTTAGCAGCTCTTGCAGCAACCCTAGTTTGAGGATCTTAGCCTCTGGGTCAGGATGAATATTAAAAGCCTCAATTGACCTACTCAACTGGGTCTAATTATCATCTAAGTGCTCAGTATCCGTAGGCTCATCAATAAGTTGTCTTCTAAAGGCTTAGTTACTACAAGTTTTATTTTAGGGGCCATAATATCTAAAAAACGATCCTGATCAAACCATAATCAGCCCCAAACAATCAACAATTGAAACACAAGAAATAAGGAAAAATAACTTAGATCAATTGCAGATAAGTGATACGAGACCCAGGTGTGACTCATAGTTGGAACTGCGAGCCGTACTGTGTTCCCATAAACCAGAAGTGCATAACAAAAATGAATATTGGAACCTTATACAAGACCCATCTATGACTCGTAACTTGGGTTACGAGTTGTAGAAAGTGTTCGTATAGAGTTCCAAGAAGCCAAATTAATACAGGCATGAGTCCATGAGACCTAGCTACGACTCATAAAAGGATCTATTACTCGTAGATAGTCTCATATGATGGGTGCATAGGAATTTTAAGTCACTGTAACTTCCCACAACATGCAATTATGACTCATGTAAAGAAGAAACAACATGTACCTAAAA
The DNA here is from genome assembly GCA_025642045.1 of Solanum sejunctum. Lineage (NCBI taxonomy): Eukaryota > Viridiplantae > Streptophyta > Magnoliopsida > Solanales > Solanaceae > Solanum > Solanum sejunctum. Next base: position 11,365 of record JAOTQJ010005372.1, read on the forward strand.
TACCTCAACTCATCACACGGACTCTACGAATAAGTTAATATTAACTCAGCAGCATCGAAGCAAGTTCATAACACCCATATGCTAAGCACAAGTCATCCTGTACCCTAATCATGGTGCCAAAACAAATCTACCCCACTTATTCGAGCATATACCCATGCCATCATCCCCACATCACACAAAACAAGCATTCAAACAGATATACGGTCATTTGGGAAATGAGTTGACAAGTATAACATGAATTCACTTCCCTATGGTTCCGACTAAATCAATATGACGTACACATGCTCAAGCTCCTATTCGATTGGAAATACATTCACATGTATAATCCATTAACAACAATCCCAAGTAAAGAACATTTTATCATAGGCATTTCATCACAAATTCAATTATATAGCATTTAACTTAGGCCTAAACAATTGATTTAACAAATGGCAACCCCTAGTTTCTCATTCACCACCCATATTCAAGCAAAAATAGCAAGATTAGATACAAACCTACTCATAATCATCAACTTCATCTATCACAGACAAGGCAAGTTTAAGGGTGAAAATTAAATCAAGAACCTTACCAAGTGTGTAGATGAACTTGATGAAGAAAAAGGGAATGAATGATGACAAAACCCTAGTCGCCGAAATTTGCTTGCCAAAAAATATTGTCGATATACCAAAAATGGAATTGGGGGGGCAAGGGAGGGAGAGATAATTGGGAAAAATCGATAATTAGGGTAAAAAAAATGGGGTTATTGTAATTTTGACCCCTTTTATACTTTATCGAGTTGCGCTTAAAATTCCCAAGATCGGGTCAACGAAACCCCAACTACGAGCCATAGCTTGGTACAACTCGTAGGTCCTGGTCTCGTTGACCACTCACACTTAGATATATTTGAAAACATACCTAGGTTCTACGAAACCCATTCTCGACTCGTAATGCGGGCCATGAGTCATAAAGTTGACTCATAGATGCTCACTATAACTCTCTACGAGATAGGGCTACGAGACGTAAAATGCAATAAAACTCATAATCCTAGTCGTAGAGACTACATCAGATGCAAATCACAGCAAATTTGGAATTCTTGTCCAACACTTGCACATTCTTCTCAAAACACATCATTATCAAAAATACAACCAATCTAATGTCCAAAAATAACAATCAAAACACAAACAATCAATCAAATCAAAATTCAAAAACTGAAAATAAACTCACAATCAAACTAAAACATGAAAATGCTTGGGTTTCCTCAAAAGTAGCGCCTGATTTAATCTCGCGGCATGACTCAGTCATCTTGAGTACTCAGAATTCCTCTATAGTCCAAACTTCACTTTTTAGTTCATCCAGATGCTTCATAGATTGACGGATGTCAAAAATCACTTCTTCATCATTCACCCTAAATCTGAGTTGACCACAATCCATATCCACCATGGCTCTCCCTGTGGCTAAAAATGGTTTTCCTAAGATAATAGGGACCTCAAAATTAACTTTACATTCAAGAATCACAAAATCCACTTGGAATATGAATCTGTCAACTTTCACGAACACATCAAAAAGTATTCCCTCTAGTTTCTTGATTGTTCTATCCGCCATTAATAACCCTATCCTCGTAGGAGTAGGAGAACCTAAACCAAGCTTTTTGAAGATTGCAAAAGGCATAAAGTTTATGCTAGAACCCAACTTGTACAACGCCCTTTTAAACTCTATATCACCAATGGTACAAGAGATGGTAAATATACAAGTATCTTCCCTTTTCTGAACCAAGGACTTAGTGATAATGGCACTACAATATTGGAGCTCTTACAAAAGCTCTTACCTCAACATGCACTTCTTAGTCACTAAATCCTTCATGTATTTTGCATACCCAAGCATTTTCTCCAATGCATCGATAAGGGGAATATTGATGGATAATTTCTTGAATATTGAGAGTAAATGTTTGAATTTACCGTCCTCTTTTTTTTGTTTGCATTTTTCGGGAAAAGAAGGAGGAGGCCTTGGGATTATCTTACTCTTTTTTAGCTCTTTAACCTTGTTACCGCTCACCCCATCATTGTTTCCTTCTTCTCCTTCATTGACAACCTTCTCCACAATTATCTCTTCATGCATATCATCCACAACTAGAGATATCACAGCATCAATAGTACTCTTATCTCCCCTAGTCATGACTACCATACAACACCCATCTTTCTTCAGGTTTTAAACCATATTGCTTGGAAATATACTTCTTTGGTATTGATTCACTTGAGTAGACACTTGGTCGAATTGTTGCTCAAGTTGCTTGATGGCCACTGAATGAGACTCTATCTTTTTATGTGCTAGAGATATTAGATTTCATTCCCTTTAAAGTCTCATATTGAGTTTCGGCCTTTTTCATCAAGTGGTCAAACATCTCTTCGATCATTGAATTGGTAGCCCCAGAATTGTGATTATGGGATGACATATATGGACTATTTCGCAAACTATCTTTTCTACCCCACTCAACTTCTAGAACCCTATTCCTTTCTAAATAACCCCCACGATAATCTCTATAAGCACCTTCCTGATTGTAAGTCCAACCTTGAATTCCGAAACCTTGATGCCAATAGTCCATATTGGACCATTAAGCATTTTTCCGAAACTTGCTGCTTGATCACTAACAAAAAAAGCATCCTCATCATATAATGCTCTTCATACATGGGCGCTCTAGGAAGTTGGTAGACTATCGCATGCACTTTTTCTTGATTTGATTTAACCAACAAATCCATACTTGTATGGAGTTAAGCAAGTTATTGCATGATCTCCTCATTGATCTTAGCTTGCTCCGAACTAACATTCACCACACATGATCTTTCTGTAGAAGCTCTCTCTCTTTGCACCCATAGTCGGTTGGATGACTATTCTCTCGGCTTCCTTGTGAAGGTTAATCCAAGAACATGCCGCCCATTATAATATCAGCACAAGCTTGACTATT
>JAOTQJ010005391.1:0-18519 GCA_025642045.1 Solanum sejunctum
AAAATATTTACTCATCAAATAGTTCTTTCACTTCCGGTCGTCACTCTAGAATTCTATATGTGCCAATAAACTAGGACAAAGGGTGTAATGTAACCTATTTAAAAATTTACGTTAAAAAGTACTATAAATTATAATAATACTTAACGACTTAAAATATTAAAAAGATATGTATAAAAAAATTCAGTGGACTCTCAAAATTTTACTTGTCTCACGTAACTTGTGAAAGAGTAAATAACATATATTATTTAAAAATTATATAAAAAGTACAATAAATCATGATAACTAGTAATGTAGAATATGTAAAAGACATAAAAAAAAATTCGGTTGACTTTCGAAATTCTGTAAGTGCCACATAAATTGAGAAAGAGCAAATCACATATATTATTTAAAAATGACGTAAAAGCTAATATAAATAACAATAATTACTCTCTCCATCTCAAATTAATTCAATTTCTGAGGCTTTAACTTTTTCAATGTTCAAAATATTTAAGTTTTTCAAAGTTCAAGGTGAATGTTTGAAACTTTTTTATATTTGTCCTTCATTTATTGAAGTTTTATATTTTTTAGGAGATAAATTACACTGCATATCTATGATTTTGCAAAGAGCAATAGTGAAAAGTATAATGTAAATTTTGTCTTTGCATTTATCTTAATATATATGTATTAGCTTACTAATTCAATTAAAATTTAAAAGACATAAAAAAAATTTAGTTGACTCTCAAAATTCTATCGATATCATATTAATTGAGATAAAAAAAGAAAATATATTATTCAAAAAATTACATAAATAGACTATAACTAATAATTAATTATAATAATATAAAATATCTAAGAATTATATTAAAATTTGATTACCTCTGCAAATTTTATATGTGTGACATGAATTAAGACATAAAAATATATGTTGGCCCCTACAACTACAAGCATAGGTTCCTACATGTAGTACCATATAGAATATTAAACATAAAAGATTTCTATATATACGTGTGAATTCTGTTTGGCCAAGTTTTTAGAATTTCATTCATTTGAATTTAATTGTCAAATTTTAATTGGGTATATTCACTTAAGAAAATAATAATTATTTATTAGTATTATAAATTTAGCATTTTATTCCTATTGAAATAATACCCTCCCAAATATATTTACTCATTATATTTTCAAAAATATTAACTTAATAATAATAATTTGAGGATATAATCAAAAAATAATGTCATAATTTGATTTGCCAAAAATAAGAAATAAAAGTAAAAATTAAATTAAAAAATATTTGACAACTAAATCTTAATGGAGAGAGTATTATAGTTTGGAAAGTGTTTTTGCAAGACATTTTTTTAAAATAGTTTTTGTGAAAAATTGTGTTTGACAACTTAATTTTAAAATATTTTTAAATAATAATTAATGTTTGATCAATCTTGCTTTTAAGTATATTTTTCTTAAAAAGGCTTTTGTAGAAAAGCTATTTTTTAGCTTCTAAAAACAATTATTGCTATTTCCACCACCTATTTTCTCAAAAATTTGATCAAATATCTCACTTTTTTCAATAAGTATTTTTGGCCTTCCAAAATTTGGCCTAACAAATTCTACAGCTACAGAAATATAAGATAAATTATATAAAATAAATCTTTATAGATTGATTTTTTTCAAAATCAACACATAATAAATTGAAAATAAAAGAGTGTTTATTTATAATTATTTTTCTCCGTAACAAACATATTTTTGGTATCATAGGCAATTATAAATGCTATCTTAATCTTTCTTAATTCATATTTACTTTTTTACTACATTTACATTAATATAAACTTTTATTTCTTATCTATTTTAGTATATCAAGAAAAAAATATTTCTTTTTCTATTTTACCTTGCATTAATGACTCTGTTCCTATTATTCTTAAGTTCACTTAAAATTGTATACCAATTAATATAAATATTATAATAAAATGTACACTTTATTTATTATTTCTTCAAAACCATACAAAATATAATATAAACAAGGAAAAATAAACGAAGTGTATAATATTTGATAAGGAATTACTAAAAGTACTTCCCCTGTTTTTACTTTACAATAAAAAAAGCTTTTATTAAAAATATATTTTACTAAATTAACTTGTTAATAATGTGAAATTTTAATTATTTTTGTAAAATTAAGTTTTAAAAAAATAAAAAATAAGAAAGTAGACAAGAAATATAAAAGATAGAATAAATAAAAGTAGAAATATACAAGTGACACGAGTTATTTTATTCTTTCAAATATTCAAGTGTTTACGATATGAATCCTTATGCCTCTATTTATAGTATTATATATATAGAAGTATATAAAAGGTTAAAGTTATCTTCATGATGAAGGGACTAGATAAGTAGTGTAGTGGACATCCACATTATAATACTTTATAACACCTTTTTTGAATGTTCATGGATGTTGTCCCTTGGAAAACCTTATTAGAAAACCATCGGAATTGGTGATTCAACACCTCATCTTTTAAGTAAAAGATTAAAGATTTAATTTTTATTTTTGGTGGTATGAAAAATATTTTGTGGCTAATTCCTTACTGCTTAGTGCATTGATAGTGGAATGGAGGATTAATCTCATGATTGTCGACTGTGGAGATACCTTGAAAAATAAAAAAAAAAACTGTTAGAAAAAATTCTATGAAAAAATCTAGTGGAGGAAAAAAATATACATATCTTTTAATATATATTAGTGTTGCCTCATTAAAAATTCTATCATAAAAATTTAGTGGGACAATACCTCAATCAAGAAAAAAAAGATAGAAAAAATATAATGCGTATTCTATTCTTCCTAATTAAAACATCACTTAATTTCATGTGATGATATTATCTAATCTTATATAGCAAATATTTAAATATTGATACTGATAGTTTTTTGTGATCAAATCGCATTCACAAAGATATTGCATTCTTGAACTTATTTTGATATATCTTATTTTTGATTTCATGAAAATCACTCTATTTGTGATCTCACTAACACAAGTAAACTTATCATTCAACTTGACATAAAAACAATTATATTGTGGAGACTTTCATTTGCAACTAATTGCCTTATAGAGAACTTGATGTAACTTCCATTATGTGATTAAATAACTTTTCTATATATTTTGGATAACCAGTAATTATTTGATAATATTGATTAGAGATAAATAAATTCATAACAATGTTTGATTTCACTTAAATATTTTAACATAAAAGCAAAACTAAGTCTTTCCTACAATAAAAATGGAGAGAAATAGTAGGATACATAAGTGAACTGATTGTACTAAGACATGATACTTTTTAACCATTTTTATGAGTTCAAATCTGACCTTTGTTAATATTAAGCAATATTACAATCATTGAATCACTTTAAAACATTCAAATCCTTCACTATTAAGCTAGACATGATAATCATTCACGTAAGTATCTTATATATTGTTGTATTAAAAAAAATCTCATTGTATTCATCATAAAGGAATACATCTTCATAAAATAATGTGAAGACTTTTATACAAAATCTTTATACTTTAAGATATTCGTACTTTGTAACTTACGATTTTAGTTTTCACAGAATAATTTATTATACCTCACTGACATTATATTAAAAAAATATAGCAATTATTTTAATATATTATGACATAATATATCAAGATGGGTCTCTTCTTTTCTTTTCATCATTTTTAAGTACTTGAATCTTTGTAAATACTTTATGAAGAGTTATGCCATAGTACTTTTTTAAAGCATATGGTTCAATATTTATGACTATATTTATCATTTGCTCTTTTCCTTCTTTTAAGGAATTTTACTTTTGGAATCGATTAGTTTATTGCGTTTCAAGTATATTAGATATTCTATTTTTCAAAAAAAATTTATTAGTGTATTTACCACTGAATCATAGCAAAGGGTCATCAAATAAATTTGATGATTAATTTATAATATTTGATAATTGAATTACCTCTTGAACTTCTAATTACTTTGTTTACGAGGATCTCTCGATGATTCATTTCATCTATTTCAGTTGTTAATTATATTTCCCCCTTGTGTTAGAAAATCTAACATTCACCTCAATTTTATTTGAGAATACCATCTTTGTACATGATAGAGCAATTAAATCAAATACCGCACATTCAAATTTAAGATGAAATTATTTGGTTCCTAGTACGAAACTAACAATATAAGGTAACCTTATTAGCTTGATGCATAGAAGTGCTGCTACATTTAAACATATTGCATAATAATTTTTTAAAAACAAATTTATTCTTACAACCGATCATTCAACTATGATTGAAAGCATACAATTTCTACTAAATCAACTAGTATTATCAACATAATTTATAATTTAAAATCATTCTCTTGAAGTAGATAATTATTATCTTATATATTGTTAGTGTATATTTATTTTACTATTAAAATAAAATATTAAGTGTATATATTAGTGGTACAAATTGTCGTAGAAAATGATTATTATTCTTGTAACTTATGTAACCACTGACCCATTTTCTACCCCATTAGTGTCTTGTAACTTATATAACTTTCAAGACGTGATTCCTCCATTACTATCCACACTAATCCTAGTCAAGACAAGAATGAATTCTCACCTATAAATAATGATGTTTCTTTCTTTGTGAAGTAGTAATAAGCGGAAAGAAAAAAATATGAAGTGCAGATAAAACATTGTAGTGTATGGTGACATGTGCAATAGTGAAAGAGAGAGTTAGGACTAAAAAAATATTTGAAGTCTTTAACTATATTCACTATACTAAAGAGAGTAATTTATATGTTAAAGGAAGGTATTTTTGTGTAGAGCTTTGGACTCTGCAATTAATCTGGAGTTGTTTGATTCATACAACTTTGTTGGACTATTGTATCCTAGAGGGAATAAGTCTAGAGATATACTGCTGAATCGGTGTAGATTATACTGCAGTGAACTTGAATCTCCTTAAAGAAAGTAAGATATCCGCGCCTCAACCTGAATGAATTTTATTCAATTTTTTCATTTTATTTTTTAACTATAATTTATTATATTGTGGTATATTACACCAAAATATATAAAATGAAGCTCCCACTAACCACAAAAATCGAATAGAAACTATGAGTCAATGGGTTAGTGTGTAGTTTTGATTTTTAATTAGATCTTTTATTTTTTTTAAAAAAAAATTAGCCGGAACTTGTATGCAGCACTTATACGTAGCATAAAGATTTGAAACTCTTTTTTTATTTGAATCTTAAGGATAGGATCCTATCCTATTCTCAAACCCTCTACCGAGCTCTATCCTGCTCGCAGCTCTTTTGTGTTTTGAAGAGAAAATAAATCTCTCTACCTGCTGCCAACAATCTATCTTCGAAATTATCTAAATGGGTCGATCCTCCCATTCTGATTGTATTTACTTCAATTTTTTATGTTTGATTTATATATTCCACAATATTTCTTTTTCCAAAAAATCATGAAAGACCACCTACAATTGATAAAAATTACTTAAAAGGTAGTTTAACTATTACATATACTTTGTTTGACTATATTAATTTACCTTTATTGTTTTGAATTTATTTTGTTCATATAAATTATCAAATTATATGATAATTATTTCAAATTAAAAAGTTCATATTCTCAATATACGAGAACAACCAAAAACATCTGTTATGTTAAGCCAATAGAAACTATTAATGAAATTAAATTATGATATTATGTTGTTGTTGTTGTAAAAATAAAAATTGTATCTTAACTAAATTTAATCCAAAGTACTTATTGAATAAGTTGCTCATGAAATAAGGCGTAGTTAAAAATAAATTTAACACTAATATAAATGAATTTACAAAATAAAAAAGGGAGAAATTTTATGAAAGAAGAAGAAGAAAACGTGGAAAAAGAAAAGTAGCAAAAGAGGTGGGCCTCCAATGGCCAATGAAAACAAGGGAGACACCTAAAAAGTGGGGAGAGGGGATTAATTTAGAATTAAATTTTTGTTTGTCTATATTTCAATAAAAAGTAATCCCTTCGTTTTTAAAAAAATCTACTTTTTTGATATGTTTAAAAAAAAAATTTATTATTTTTTCATAAAATTTTAATTTTAATTTTTTAGGTGTCATACTTGAGGTGACAAGATTAAAGAGTATTTTGATATATTTAATAAAATTTTAGTTTAGGATCACAAGATTGAAAAATCTTCCTTTTTAAATTTTATATTAAATCAAACTAAATTATTTTTTTTAAACGATGGAAATATATCTTATTTTCTTTGTAGGGATTCAACCTTGATATCATTGTTCATAAGAAAGTTTCTAAAGAAAATGCTAAAGCAGATACTCACATATTGCTTGTGTATTTAGGGTGTCATTTCATATAAAAATATATTGTTTTAATTTATGTGATATTTTTTATTTTTTGAGAGTTTAATAATTTAAATTTAATCATGACTTTATATATAGAATTTTTAAATTTAAAAAATATATGAAAATTTTATGATCAAAAATAAATTGATTTGTATCTTAAAATTTAAAAAATATCAAATAAATTGAGATGAAGGAAATAATTTTTTTTTATAAATATCTACACACATTATAAATCTCAACTGAAGTGTGCATATGTTATAGCACTCCTATCCTATAAGGTAGATCTGCCTAGTTTGTGATTATCAGAGTACATAATTTGGTAAACTGGGTTATCTAATTTTTTTAATATGTGTCATTTAGTAAATAGAGTAGTTAATGAAGACCACAGGTCAAATAGATGTTATTTTTCTTTCTTATTAATAGTAATTAATAAAAATATCATAGTAAAATTAGTTAGATATTTTAGTAGCCATTATAAAATTAAGATACGTTATTATAATTTTATTGTTAAAGTAGATGAAGGAATATAAATTAGGTAATCACTTTAATAGCCACTGCAAAATTAAGTAAATACATTATTGTAATTTCATAATTGAAGTAGATGAAGAAATAATTAAATAATTATAACAAAAATGACACAGTAAAATTAAGCAACCACTTCAATAGTCATCGTAACACTAACAAGACACATTGTAGTCGCATGTCTACTTCAAGCAGCTGCAGCTGTAAATAATAATTTAAATAATAATTAATAGAAATGACATAGTAAATTTAAGTAGACACTATTATAGCCATTGCAAAATTAAGTAGACACGTTATTGTATTTTGATAGTTGAAGTTGATGAAGAAATAATTAAATAATAGTAGAAATGACATAAAAATATTAGCGCTATTGAAGTTCGATCTCGAAATGTTAGATTTAAGATGTCTGGCTTGAACCATCAAGCTAAGCAACTCAATAGTCACCTACTTGCTTCAGCTGTCTATTTGAAACAGACAGCTGAAGCAGATACGACGACTCTAAGCTGCTCAACTTAGCGACTTATCTTATAAGAGAATAAAAGTGAAGAAAAAAAATTCTTATCAGATAATCAATTAATAATTTATTTATTTAGGTATGAAATTATTGTCTAGGGTAATAATAAGATACAATATATATTAAACACTCATTGAAATGCTAAAGTCACTCGTGAGGGGAGCTTGGAGGTTAATAAAACAAGTAAGACGTCATAAGTAAGGAGAATAATGTATAATTAATTAAAAAACACATGGAGTCATGATTGGTCGCTTTTATGCGTTTTTATAAATTATGGAAAAAAAAGATATCTAACACAAATTAAATTATAAATTACATAAGGTAATTATGACAAAAGAGAGTCGCTCGGATAGTAAACCAAAGAGAGGAAAAAGGTAAAAATTCAAACATTGTTTTGCTTGCTCCTATATAAATGTATGTATTCCAAAAGGAATAAAAAGGGAAGACATGTTAACATGTTGGCACACAATAAATTAAATAAAAATATTATAAAATAATTATCTAATTTTATTTGTTTAACTTAAAAAGGAAGACTCAATTTTTTATTTTATATTTATTTTGTCCTAATTTTAACGGTTAAATGCATAAAATAATTTATTTGGATGATATAGTAAAATCATAGTTGAAGTAGTTGGAAAAATAATTTATCAGGATAATATTATAAAATCACAATTGAAGCAACTGAAAAAATATAAGGTACAACTAAAGTAGACAAGTCGATACCAGCTACTTTAGAAAAGTTGAATTAACAAATCAACAAAATAAGAAAAGTTAAATTAATAAATCTACAAAATATTTTTTATTAGTCCTACATAATAAAAAAAATAAGCAAAAAGGATAATTAAAAGCTATTCAAGCAAACAACACGATCGAAAGCTGCTAAAGTTACTAAGTTTTTAAGTTTGTTTATATTTGGTTATCCAATTTTCGAGGCGATTCCCTGTGTACTATCATTCATCTTTGTGTTATACAAGTCACTATCTATCATTTTATGAAAGCTCATGTAACTGTACTTGTCCCCAGAATATATGTAAAAATAGGATTTTACTAGTCACTTTTCAAGTCTGTCTTCTGAAAGTAGGCACTCCATGAAATGTCACACAGTTACAAATTTTATTGGATTTTTAGTTCATCTCTTGAAACTCCATGACAATAGTTATTTTTAGCACTCTCCCCACTGTCATCCTGAGGTGCAAGGTAGGGTTTAAGTCCCACTTCACACACGCCCCACTGCCATTCCTAGTTCATTACCTTTCACCAAAAAAATATATGTTATAAGCTAAATGTGCGTTCATAATCACAAATGAGGAATGCCTACAAGTTGAAATTCTATGCTGCCTCAGCTTAGTAATAGGAAATAAGCATATCCAAAGGAATTATGCTAGTGATCTTCCAGGTCATGAAAGTCAGTAAACCAATGGAAGATACATAAGAATGGGGAGCTAACAAAGACATGTACAAAGACAATCCCCATAGCTAACAACTTCACTCAGTTTCATTAAGTCACTAATCTGTTGTCTCAATCTCTATAAATGATTATTTGACAAATTACAGCCTCATTTCCGCATTTAAGTTAACGGGGCAGGAGGATTGCCTGCAGGGCATCTTTGTCTCCGAGGGCGTCTTGTTGTTTTCCCCCACCCTGTTAGGCTTTTATCCTCCAAACTAGCTTCAATATGATTTAGTTGGTGGAGTTGAGGGGGGCTTATTGGGGGCAACACAGTGGAAGGGGCGATGGACTCGATCACTGTTCTCCGGTTTCTTCCATTCCTGCCGCCAGTCCTCCTTGTCAATCCTGAGCTCCAAGTATGACCTGTAGCTCTCATCAACCCTCCAAATATCTGAAGGTCTTCAGCCACCTCATGCCTCGATAAGGAGACCAGACCAGGAAGGATATCTCTCTGGAAGTCCCTACGCTGCCTTCCCCGCCTAGCAGGCCCTCTGCGGGGACGATTTGTTAGTGAAGTGGCGCTTGCATCTTCCACTGTTTGAAATTCGGGAACAAAAGGCTTTGGCATGTAGTCTTCTTCCTTGGTCTCCGTCATTTGTAATGTCATTGCTTCGAAGTAATCTAATTCCTTGGTAGTTGAATGTGCGACATCCTTGCCTATTCCTCCATTTTCAGGCCTGATTTCAGATTCATCAGCAAAAGACGAGACTATATCAACAAACCAACATAAGGATTCCAAAGGATCATCAGAGGGATCACAGCAGGAGTCCTCCATGCGAATGCACTGACTGGATGACGAGATGGCAACAATTGCTTCAGCTGCAATCCTGTCAACTTCATCCTGTCTTTGCTCAGGCTTGTCTTCAACCAATTGTGAGGATTCCTCGTGTTGCTTTTCACCTTCTCCAGGCATATCCATTTGTTCAGCATCCAAAACAAGAGGAGCTTCCAGATCTATCTCCAGAACAGCCTTCACACTGACATTATTGCTTTCAACAGAGAAAGGATCTTCATCTTCAGTAATACACGAGTTCAAATCAAAGCAATTTCTGATATTGTTAACTTTTGTCTCCACCAACTTCTCAGGAACGAGTGGTTCGACAGCATCAGGTTTCTCAGGCTCAGCCATAGAAAGGTCACAAGGCATGTTAATGTCAATCAACATCTTCCTCCATTCATTTCTCAAATTTTCTCCCTCAGGTGAGGACTGAAGAGTAACAGAAGTGGAAACAACTGAAGATGATTCAGCTTTCGAAGCCAAAGAATTTTCAAGAATTGGAACCCCGAGAATTTTTGGTATACTTTGCATCCCCCCAACCTCTTTTGTGGCCCTTGTATTGCAATCTTCCAGAGATGAAGCATCTTTTAACATTTTAGTCTGGCAAGAAGGTAGGCTTGCGTAGGCTTGGGCGAACCCAGATGCTGTTGAGTTTACACCTCCCATGGTATCTGTTTCCTCATTTCTACCACTTTGTTTAGCTTTAAACCATGGAAACACTGATAGAGGGTCTTTAAGCTCTCTTTTTCCATCAACCAACTCATTATCACACTTGGGTGGTACCTCATCTACAGAATTCTCAGATAGCTCATTCAAATCAAAACCTCTTTCAGACGTTGAGTTCATATTATTTGTGCTATTGAGAATTTTTTGAAATCCATTAGTAGATAATCCCTCAGATGTCAAAGTCTCAACCTTAGACCGGTCCAAAGGGTCAAAAGCAACTGAAGGACAGTAAACTGGCGGTACTTTGGAATCTGAGGAAGATCCATGGTCAAACCTGTTCGAGATGGGTAGATCACTAGCCAAACCCGGATTCAACCTTGAGCTGTCACTGATGTGCCATTTGCCTCCTAAAAAGTCATGGCTCTGAGATGCCTGTCCACTCTTGCTTACTGAAGATGAGAGCAATGAAGGGTTTGTATGAACAGATGAAGGCCTCTGAGTAAAGTCACCACTTGGTTTCCCCCAGGAAGAGAATGTACGTGACCATGAATTGGCTAATTCTGAGGAATTTGCAAATGGATGTGGACTAGTCGTCTGCGAACCACCAAATGGTCCCACATGGGTATAGTTAGGTTCACGATTTGAATGAAATGTCTCTAAACTACCAACTGCTCTTTGTTTCCAAAGGTCATCTCTTGTATGGTGAAATGAATGGATTCCAGGAGGTTGATAAGCTCTGTTAAGCATTACCTGTACTGGACGGGAAGGAGCAGGTAAATTGTCTTGTTCAAGACTCTGAGGTGCTGGAGCCATACCTTTGATGTTACCTAAGAAGGAAAAAGAGCACCTCGTTTAACATTATGAAAATCCAGAATATGAGGCATACAACTCTAGTATGCACCAATAAGCCTATATAATGACAAACTCAACCAGAATGCAGAACTTATAGTATACAAGTATTATTACCAGTTCCATATGAAGAAGAGAACCAGCCCCTCTCTTTGCCTTTATTGGCAACATATAGGCTATTTAAGGAGCCATTAGGGCTTGCGTGATGGGAGTTCCATGTAGTTTCACTTGAAGAAGCCACAAATGCTGGATTTGATTTACTGGAAACGTTTAGGCCTCTACTCTCTCTATGATTATTACCATAACTGAGAAAATCAACAGGTGCTGGATTTGCTTCTTCAAGTTGAGCTGGTTCATTGAGATCAGCCAACAGATTTGAGCTTCTAAAACATGTATTGGAAGTTGAGGCATTGTTTCCACAATTACTCTTTGTGACAGCACTATCACCATGAAACAATTTTGCACGACTCTCTTGGGTGACTCGGTAATCTCCGTCAACTCGATAACTTGGATTGAGAGATCCTCCATTAGCCTGCAACTGCTCGCTGCTATCAGTATCCTCGTATTCATCAGCTGGAAGTTCTAGATCAAACAACTTTTTCCGGACTTTTGAGGGTCTAACTTCCAAAACTTCACAGATATTCGAAGAACCACCATTTTGCAATTGGCATTGACCATTCCCTTTTGAAAAGCTCAAGGGAGAATTAACAACTTCTGTACCCGATTTAGATGTTCTAGCAAAACCAGAATTTGCCCAGGGGAAGTTGGTGATATGCCATTTCCGAGCATCTTCAGATGGTACTTGAGATCCTAGGTGGCTTGATGAAGAGGATGGATCCATTGATGTACGACGTCTGTGCAGTTCTTCCCTTTTAATTTCATCCATCATATCCACCTGAATTCTGTGAAGGCGATGCAGTTCCACCACCTACAAGAAAAGTTTTGGTTAAGCAAACATCGGCAATACCAGTTCCTTTCGTGCAGAAACATTCCACAGGAACAATTCAAGGAACCTAAATATGGTTAAGCAACTGGCCACACCGTAGCTCCAAATATGGTTAAGCAACCTAAACTCATTTTTTTTTTCCAACAAAAGAAATCACCAGATGTAGAACCATACTTACAAATAAGATCCTTTTTTGATTATTAGAAAAGTAAACATTGACAACGAGAATCAAAATTACCTGATCCTTGAATATGGACTCATGTTCAAGCATTTTCTCCTTTAGGAAATCCTTATTATATGCTGGATATGCATCTGTTTTTGTCCTTGGCAAGAAACCATTACAGTATTGTCCATTTGTGAAGGTCTTATCTCCGTAAAATAAAGGCCAATTACTACTGTTAGAATCGTCACTAAGGTCCCTCATGGAGTAATAACCTGGTAAGTAGCCTTTATACTGCACTTGTGTTCCCATTCCTGCCAATAGTAGAAATGAAGGACTTCAATGAATCCAAGCTGTTTACTGATCTTAAAGTTCAAAACTTAATATGGAAAATCCCTTTCTTCAATTATTGTCAGATGTCTTGGATGGCATCAGTCCAAATTAACTAAGAACCCGTCAATGATAGAACTTAACAAGTAACATTGAAAATGCAACCTCAACGGAAAACAGATTTGAGACACTCAAAACACTCAAATCTTCTACATATGCAAATACAACGGTCCCAAAACACTAGCAACATATAAAATACTCTTAGAGCATTCTATTAAAGAACACATTTTAAAATTGATAGAGAAACAAACTTAATATTCAGATTGCTTCATGTTACTACATCCTTGACCATTTACGAAGATCTAAGAAGCAGACTAGTACCCATATCTCAATATTTACAGAACTGATGGGTACAGAAAGAAAAAGGCATATGTTAACTTGCCTAAAATGCTAATAGTAGCAGCATTGGCGAAACTCACATAGCTTAAGAGCCAGCTTGTGCGCCTAACAATGTAAACACCTAGCATTACTGCACTAAGTCCTTAAATAAAAAGTTTAAGGTGCCTATGAATATATTTAACCG
Source organism: Solanum sejunctum (assembly GCA_025642045.1). NCBI lineage: Eukaryota > Viridiplantae > Streptophyta > Magnoliopsida > Solanales > Solanaceae > Solanum > Solanum sejunctum. The sequence continues at coordinate 13,117 of JAOTQJ010005391.1, forward strand.
CCATGCAAACAAATTTAATGGCTTAACTTTTACCTATAGCACCCTTCAGTTACAACAGATAAAGGAAAGTGCAAAACCAAAAAGCTACACTGATAGCGATCTTCCTTCAACCACAATGGGAAAAGAAGTAAATTAACACTGAAAGCAGAACTCTTATATGAGAGGCAAAATACTAAATAAGCACATTGCAATGTCAATGCCAACTAAACTGAAATCAACACTCTCCAACTATTCGATATCCATATTTACTGACGGAGACGTGCAATCTTTTTATCAGCTAATCCGATTAATGGTACGAAAAGCCAGCCATTCTCATTATATCAAACAACAGTGGTTGCAGGAATCAGATAATCCAAAAATGAAGTCAACATTGATTCACACAATTTAAAGCTTCCAGCCAAAACTAAATACTGGAAAGTCTTTCATATTTAATGCTCCATCAAACTAAGCAACAAGACAACAATTTACCAAAGGCTAAACCACTGTGTGTATTATAGTAAATAAGCTAAAATTTATTTTTCTAAAAAAAACAGAAGTTAAACTAGCCAAAACGGCACAATCAAATCTATAGTATATACAGTAAATGAGCAAAACCCAATTTCAAGAATGACAAAAAATTAAAAAAATTTCAAAACCCCACAAAGAATTAGTTCAAAATATTTACAAGAACAAAGCAAGAAATAAAATACCTATATTTCTTAGCATAAAGTCAGACATGAACAAATCTATAAGTAGTAAAAAAAAAAAAGATTTTACCTTAGACCCACATCGTGGAATCACCTCTTTGCCAAAACCCCTACATGAATCGAATCAGAAACAACACAAGTTGAAGTGAATCATGGAAGAATTTGGGAATTTCCAAATTGGGACCAAAAAAACTCGAAAAAAAGGAATAATAATAATAATAATAATAATAATAATAATAATAATAATAATAATAATAATAATAATAACTGGAATTACTAGTATTATTATGAAATGAATAAAAGGGGAAAAAAGATTGGTAACACCATTGAAGAAGCTGAAGAAATTAAAAGATTGTGAGATTTTTCGATCTTTGATGGGGCCAACAGTTTATATTTTTAGAGAGAGAAATAGGTTCGAGTGTAGAGAGAGAAAGAGAGATCCTAGATAAGAAATCTTCTTCTTCTTCTCTCTCTCACACCAACAAAACGACCTTCTAAACAACAGTGACATTGAAATTTGTCAACATCCGGTCCCTTTTATTCTCTGCTTTTTCTTCAATTCTCTCTCTTTCCCTCTCTATAAATTTAATTTAAATTTTCATTTCTTTGTTACACCTTTTAGGTTGGACGATTATTCTCAAAAATAGTTTTTTTATTTTTATGAAGTACTAATAAAAATTATATATATTTTTATTTTTTATATTTTATTTAAAAATTTTACTGAGTATATTATTATTATCATTACACCTTTTAGGATTTATTTGGTAGCTGATTAGAATTATAAATTATTAATGTCATAAGAATTATTTATAAGATAGTGCTAAGTTTTGTATACATTTTATCCTCTCATATTATATTTATGAAATTTTATTAAATATGTTATTATTATTGTTTAATATAAAGATAATTAACAATATATGTACTTTCTCCGTTCATCTTTGTTTGTATCTTATATTATTTTTGAATATCCAATAATACTTGTTCACTTTACCAAATCAAAAAATAATTTTACAATAAGTTTCTAATTACCCCTTAGCATTAATTATAGTAATTTTTATATTACATTTTTCAAAATATTATATTTATTATATTTAAATAATAATTTAGTAATATTATCTATATAATTTATAACTTTTTATGTTAAGTCAATAGTAAATAAGCAAAAATTAGTGAAAGGAGTAATTAATAAATTTTAAACTTCAATTGTAATATTTTATTAAATACATTATTATTGTTATTTGTGTAACTAATAAATTACTTTTTAAAGTGGAATATTGAATATAAAAACTTGACCAAAGAAAGACACTTAAGATAAAATAGTGTGATAATAAGTACAGTAGTAGTTTTTTATGGAGTGGCTCCTCTGATTTGCACATAACAGAGTAGTTATAAAACTTTTTTATTTAAATTAAAAAATAAATTTTAGTTTTTTTTAATAAATAATTAATGAGTTTTGGGGAAGTGAGAAGAGATGGGCATTTCTAGATTCTCTCCTGCCTCCCTTGCTTTTGGTACAAGATAATAATGATAATTAAATACCACGTGTGTAACTAAGAGGAGACTTGGGTATGTCTGGTATTTGCTACTACTAAATTTTTTTAAAATATTTAATAAGAAACTTAAAATATTATTTAAAATTACTTTTTTTAAAGTTGCCATATTTGTTTGTTTGAGTTAAATAATATAAACTTTAACTACTTTTTTTGTCCTAAAATAATTAAATTTTTGAGGGGTTTTTTAATTTTTAAAATAGTTAAATTATTTAAAATTGAAGATGAATAGTTGATATTTTTTTCATATTTGTCCTTTCATTTATTAAAATTTTATATTTTCTAGGATATAAATTACACTACATATTTATGATTTTACACAGAGCAATAGTAAAAAGTATGATATAAATTATCTTTAAATATTTTTCTTAATATGTGTGCATTAACTCATAAATTTAATTAAAATGAAACAGATGATTAAAATGAAAAAAAAAACTCATATGGTTTTCTATGTAGTCTAACTTTTTAAATTTTAAAATATCAAATTAATAGGGTTCACGGGAACAACCTCTTTCTTCTATCGTAGTGGTAAGGTCTGCGTACATTTTACCCTCCTCAGATCCCACTTGTGGGATTTTACTGGGTATATTATTATTATAAAATATCAAATTAATGTGATCTAATTTAGTTTTAAAAGTTAATTAAATTAACTCTAAAAAACACAATATAATAACTAAAAAAATGAAAATGACATTTTACAAAATTAACTTTTAAGATTTTTTTTTGTTAGAGTAGATTGATGCGGAACTCTAAATTAAATCACTATTTCATATAGTTATTTAATATTAAAAATAACAAAAACTTTTGATTTGTTAAAATATATTAATAAAATGAGAGAAAATAATATTAAAAATGTGTAAATAAAAACAAAATAACAGGGGGAAAGTTTTCTTAATACTTAGATTGACGATAGTACAATTCAAATCAGGAACTTTTCCTGCAAAAGTATTTTATCCAATATTTAATTACTAGGAATTAGTTAAATCAGGATAAATTTTAGATCAAAAAGCTTAAAACTATCTGTCTCATATAAAAAGTGAAAATATGATTCCCCTCAATTATAATTTTAGAAATTGTGATTTGGGACAATCTTATTTTTAACCAAACAAGATCTTTGGATCATTTGACAATGAATAAAAATGATAGCGTTAAAATATTTTATAAAAATTTATGTTATTCTATTTTTTATTTTTTTAAAATTATTTTATAAAAATCAAATAAATTATTGATCTATTACAATTGTTTGTCCCACTTTAAGAAATCTTTTTAATAGAAAAGAGTACATTTAAGTCATACAATAAAGAATAGGACCCACTGACACTATGGGATATAATGAAGTTTCTTTAAGGTTTTCTTTTCATTTACTTTTTTTTAGGGCCTACTATTTTGCTTATAAGCCCTCGCAAACTAATAATTTACAGGAGTTTGGAGAGCGAATTCTGAGCTTGGAATATCGATAAAATTATATTTGTTTATATATTGAAAGAATTGAATTAAAATGCGTCGAATAATAGATTATAAAATGGATCAAAATTTAATCATAATTTAACTATTTACTTTATTTATTTTTTAATATTTTTTATATTTAATTAAATTATATTTTTTATTTTGAATATATAAAATCAATTTAAAAAAGAAATTATTTTAAAAAATATTTTGACCAGATCCCTTTAGAGTCAATTTGAATTGAATATCTATTTAATTTTAAATAAATTAGATTAAAATAAATTAAATTAATAAATAATGAATTGAATTGAATTTTTTTCATCCCTCCTCCTCGTATTCAAAGATTTTATGCGTAAATTATGGGAAAATTTGGTGCATAAAATTTTGCTTAAAAAAGGTGATTTGATGCTTCTGCTTACACAGTAAAGCATAAGTAGTGTGTGTCTGATATTTAGTACCATAAAAAGCATTAAAAAATATTATAAGATACATATTGATTGGACAATACGACTTCATCTTAACTTCAAATTAACAAGGAAGATATTCATATCTCAAAGTGAAAATGAAGTGGTTTGGTAGAATGCATATCAAATAAAGTATATTAATAATATTTATATTAATTATATTTTAATTATTTATTATATATTATATTATTTAATTTAATGTATTAAAAATATGAAAAATGATCAAAAATGGCTTTAAGCTATTGAAAATGATATAAAAAAATATTCTTTATCCACCTACTGGCATAAAATATCCTTGTTATATATTTTTGGGTTCAAAAATATTCGTTTTTTTATCGGAATATTTTTAGGTCTAATAATATCTTTTATTCACCTTTTTGATTTATTTATATTCTTGAAACTAATAATATTCTCTTTTTTCTTTTTCCCTTTTTTAGAAAGCTAAATTAGTTAATTATTTTAATAAATCACTTTGATCATTTTTTTAAAAATCACTTTAATCCTTAAAGAAATACATTATTTCGATTTGGATAAATTATGGGAAAGAAATCTATAAAGATGGAGATTTATTTTACTCTATAAGAAAATAAAATATAATAAATATTTTTTTATATATAAAAAAGGAGAGGATTGTTAGTTTCAAGAGTATAAGTGAGTCAAAAAGATAAATAAATGATTTTTTTAGACTCAAAAATATTCTGTTAAAGAAAAAAATATTTTTTGGATCAAAGATGGATGACAAACACATTTTAGGCCCAATAGATGGATGAAGAGTTTTTTGTACCATTTTTCAATAGTTCGAGGGGTTTTAAGCTTTTTTAATTAAAAATAACATGTATTGCATAAAAAAAATTATTTACAAAGATATCCTTCACAATAATAGTGTAAAAATATTTTGAGGGGTAATGTGACATTTAACCATTCTAATGCATGCATTAAAAACATTGCATTACTAATACGTAGAAATCTATGATATTAGTAATGCACATCTTAATACACAAATGATATATAACTAATGCTTATATTAGTTATATATAGTATGAAAATATGTTCCAAATAAGATATTATTGACACAAAAAGTTAATGCATGTAGTATTTTTGTCAATGCACTTTATCAAACGATTCCTTAATATTTATTATTACTTTCTCAATTTGTTTATTTGTTCTCTTTTGATTTAGCATGAAATTTATAAAATAAAAAATTTAAACTTTTATAATTTTAAAAATATATTAAAATATATTTTAATTTTGTGATTT
>JAOTQJ010005421.1:0-18511 GCA_025642045.1 Solanum sejunctum
TAAGGGCTCCTAGTTAGCCCATTGACCAATTAGGTCCCCAAACTTTCCTATTTTAATCCAATTAAGGACTCCCGACTTTAACTAAATTTTTACCCGCAAAATTTCGCTTAATCCCACATTCCCGCACCATAAGTTAGAAAAATTTAAAATACACTTCAATCACCACAATTTTTCTCGAATGAGTAATTAATGTCCATTTAGTTAATTACGGGGTCTAACACTTCGAGTCTTTACTTTTGATTGCTACACACTGCTTGATGCAGGTCCCTTTTCTCGTTTGTGACTTCTTATGTGGCTAGTAAGTTTGGGATTCTACCAGAGTGCTTGCTTGAACCATTTGTTGTTTCCACTCCTACTGGTGAGTCTATATTAGCTGAGAGGGTTTACAGGGATTGTGTAGTATCCATTTATCATAGAGATACCTTAGATGGCTTGGTAGAATTAGAAATGGTTAATTTTGATGTGATACTTGGAATGGATTGGCTTCATGACTGCTATGCTTCTATTGACAGTAGAACTCGGATTGTTAAGTTCTAGTTTCCTAATAAACCTATCTTAGAGTGGAAAGGAAGTTTTGTTGCACCTAAAGGCAAGTTTGTCTCTTATATTAGAGCAAGAAAGTTGACATCCAAGGGTTGTATTTACCACCTCGTGTGAGTTAAGTCTGATGATGTTGAACCTTCTACTCTTGAGTCAGTCCCGATTGTGATTGAATTTTCTGAGGTGTTTTCTGATGATCTACCTGGAGTCCCTCCTGATAAGGAGATTGATTTTGGGATTGATGTTCTTCCCATGACCCAACCCATTTCAATTCCACCTTGTAGAATGGCCCCCGCTGAGTTAAAATAATTGAAAGAACAATTGAAAGACTTATTAGAGAAAGGTTTCATAAGGCCTAATGTCTCTCCTTGGGGTGCTCCTGTCCTATTTATGCATAAGAAAGATGGTTTTCTCAAAATGTACATAGACTACCGGCAACTGAATAAGGTCACAATCAAGAATAAGTATCCTCTCCATAGGATAAATGATCTATTTGACCAACTTGAGGGTGCTACTTGTTTCTCCCGGATAGACCTCAAATCGGGTTACCATCAGTTGAAGGTAAGGGAAAGTGATATTCTTAAGATAGCCTTTAGGACACAATATGGCCATTTTGAGTTCTTGGTCATGTCTTTTAAGTTGACAAATGCACCTGCGGCTTTCATGGATTTGATAAACAGGGTATTCAGACCGTATCTTGATATATTTGTAATTATATTTATTGATGATATTCTGATGTATTCAAAGGATGAAGAGGAGCATAGTAATCAACTTAGAGTGGTTTTGCAAACTCTCAAAGACCATGAGTTATATGCAAAATTTTCAAAGTGTGAGTTTTGGCTTAAGTGAGTTATATGCATAATTTTCAAAGTGTGAGTTTTGGCTTAAGTCTGTAACTTTTCTATGCCATATTGTTTCGGGGGATGGTATTTGGGTAGACATCTGGAATATTAAAGCAGTTAGGAACTAGCCTAGACCAATATCTCCGACGAAAATAAGAAGCTTCTTGGGTTTGGCAGGCTATATCACAAATTTGTTAAGGGCTTCTCTTCTCTGTCAGGAAAATTGACTAAGCTAACTCAGAAGAACGCCAAGTTTCAGTGGTCTGAGGCATGTGAAAAGAGTTTCCAAGAGTTGAAGACTATATTAACTACAACACTAGTTTTGACCTTGCCAGATGGGACGGGAGACTTTGTGATCTATTGTGATGCATCCAGAGTTGAACTAGGTTGTGTGTTGATACAGAGAGGGAAGATGATAGCTTATGCTTCCAGATAACTTAAGATCCATGAGAAAAATCATACAACTCATGATCTCAAGTTGGCAGTAGTGGTATTCACACTTAAGATTTGACATCACTATTTGTATGAAGTACATGTGGATGTATTCACTGACCCCAAGAGCTTGCAATACATGTTAAGCCAGAAGGAGCTCAACTTCTGGCAGAGGAGGTGGTTAGAGTTGCCCAAGAATTATGATATAAGCATTCTCTACCACCCAGGTAAGGCTAACATTGTTGTTGATGCTCTTAGCAGGATGTTCATGGGTAGCACTGCCTATGTGGAGGAAGGGAAAAGAGAACTAGCTAAGGAAGTGCATAGATTGGCTCGACTGGGAGTTCAACTTAAGGAGAACAACAAACGCGAGGTCAATATTCAGAATGAGTCTGCTTTATCCTTAGTGTCAAAAGTGAAAGAAAAACAAGACCAAGACCTTATCTTGTTCCAATCGAAAGACACGGTTCACAAGCAGAAGGTGATGGTTTTCTCCAAAGGGGAAGATAGGGTATTGAGATATCCAAGAAGATTGTGTGTGCCCGATGTTGATGGTGCTCGAGAGAGGATCATGGTTGAAGCCCATAGCCGCAAATATTCTATCCACTTAGTTGTACCAGGATGTATCATGACTTGACAGAAGTTAATTGATGGACTGGAATAAAGAGGGACATTGCGGAATTCGTTTCTAAGTGCCCCAATTGTCAATAGGTTAAAGTTGAACATCAGAGACCATGTGGATTGGCTCAGAACATTGAAATTCCTTAGTAAAAGTGGAAGATGATTAATATGAATTTCATTACCGGCCTACCAAGATCCTGAAAGCAGGATGATTTGATATGAATGATTGTTGATAGGATGAACAAATCAGCCCACTTTTTAGCAATCAAGATAACTAATATGGCTGAGGAGTATGCAAACTATACATTCATGAGATTGTGAGGTTGCTTGGGGTTCCCTTGTCCATCATCTTGGATAGAGGAGCTTAATTCACCTCTCAATTTGGAGGTCTTTTCAGAAAGGATTAGGTATGAAAGTGAATCTGAGCAGAGCCTTCCACCCTCAAACAGATGGACAGGCAAACCGTACTATCCAGATTGTGGAAGATATGTTGAAGCGTGTATCATTGGCTTCAAAGGAAATTGGGACGACAATCTACCATTGATTGAATTTGTATACGACAATAGCTACCATGCTAGCATTCAGATGGCTCCTTATGAGACATTATACTAGAGGAGCTGTAGATCACCGATTGCTTGATTCAAGGTTGGTGAAGTGGAATTGATTGGACCCAATTTGGTCCACAGTCCATGGAGAAGGTGAAAGTCATTAGAAAAAGGTTAAAGATAACACAAAATCGCCAAAAGTCTTATACAAATGTGAGGAGAAGGGACTTGGAGTTTGAGGTGAATAATTGAGTGTACTTGAAGGTGTCACCCATGGAGGATGTCATGAGTTTTGGTAAGAAGGAAAAGTTGAGTCCATATTATATCGGACCATACTAGAATCTGAGGAGGATTGGGAAGGTCGCTTATGAGCTAGACCTGCCTTCTGAGCTAGATGGAGTTCATCCAGTGTTCCATGTTTCAATGCTGAAGAAGCGTTTAGGAGATCCTGCTTTAGAAATTCCTATCGAGAGTAGGGGAGTGAAGGATAGCTTATCTTACAAAGAAATTCCAGTCCAAATCCTTGATCGACAAGTTCGTAACTGAGGAACAAAGAGATAGCCTCCGTCAAAGTTCTATGGAGGAATCAATTTGTTGAAGAAGCTACATAGGAAGCTGAGAAAGCGATGAAACCCAAATATCTGCACTTGTTCATGCCAAATGATGACGATGTCGAAGGTAACGTCCCTATCCTTAAACTATTGAATGTCCCTTTCATTGAGTTAATGTCTTAATCCACTTATATACCAGAGTCTAGGACAAAGATAGATAAGTGATGGATAGTTGAGAGTTCGAGAGTTCCCGAGTGGGGAATGAGATGAGTTTTAGAGGTTACTCATGCTTTTATTCTACCTTTTCTCTCCAGTAGAGGATGAATGATCCTAAGGGAGAGATGATGTAACATCCTGTAAAATTATCAAAATGTCTCTAAACTGTAGTCATGTGCAAAACACGTCTTTCAAACCTCTGATGAGAAATCTGAGACTAGAGTTGCGATCAGCGCAAAAAAGTAAGTGAAAAAATGGTCTTGACCTGATTCTAGAACAATTGAGTCAAAAAATATTTTTCATAAGTTTGACCAAAAATAGTAAGGGTACGCGATAAGGATGCGATGTGGACTCACACTTATGCTTTTTCTTCAATTTCGAGGGAGGTTGAAAGTTTACAAAAATACACTGGTGCACAATGCGGACTAGTATAATTTTGGTGATGAGTTTTTATTTCAAATTTGGGAAGGGTATTTTAGGTATTCTTAACCAAATCTAATACCCCAAAACGTACTTTTAAGCCTGATTTCGTACAAGAGGGTTTCAAAAAACCATTATCTTCAAGTTCAAAGCGTAAGTTCCTGAGAGAAATAACAAGGGAGAGCCCAACGATTCCAAGTTTGAGTTCAATTCTTGTTGAAATATAGTCAAATCTTTGTCACATGTATGTAAAGGCTACCCAGAACATAGGATTATTCTCCCATGTGACCCTTGATTGGTTTAGGTTGAGTAGTTGATAGTTGATGGGTCTTGTATTCAGTTCTTAAATGTTATACTGAATATTTTCTATAGATTCTACGTATATTTTCATAAATTAATGATCATCATTGTCGTGCCCCATTTTTCCTCACAAATAGACGGGAACCTAGACAATGTCATTACAAGGACTCTTTTGGAATTCGAAGAATTTGAAAATTGATTTGAAGATTCGCCACCTAATGATTGGGTGCATTAGAACACCATTCTAACCTAAGTCTAAGGCTAAGGTCAAGTCAACCAAAGAATGGGTAAGGGTTCAAGTTACCTCGAGAGGAAGGTGTTAGGCATCCCTCGAGGTCCACCCGACTGTATCTCTTAATTATGTGGGGGATATAAATAGCAATTAAGGTCTCAATTTAAAAGGCCTAATTAATTCTAAATTGTGATAATAAATTAAACTGATAAATAAATTAAATAATTAAATGACTAATTAATCCAAACAATTAAAAGTAAACAAAAGAATAAAAAATTAAACTAAGCGATGTTGATTCCACTCGGATTAGTTTACTCGGCTTTTAATTTTTGGAAGACAAAATTATCATTTAGCTCGCATGACTTATTTAAGCCTATGGACAAAAACCAAGGTTTCATTCCTATTAGTATGAGTATTGGTCATCATTTCAGAGAGTCTTATATACCCCTACCCCCTTCCTAACTTGATTTATTTTTTTCCAACTTAAGGGCTCACTACAAAAATGAAAAAAATCTAATCGTCTTCCTAAAGTGCCCAACGTCCCTCCTAATGTCCAAGAGGCATTGGACTATTCTAGTTTTGGTGGTTCTAGACTAAAAAGGAATTTAAGGCTCCTATAAGACCTCGCGTCATACAAAACACATAAGGACACTAATTAGCACGTAAAGTCTCACACAGCCTCCAAACACAATTACTAGCATGCTCGAAAATACAAACAAATAGTGCAAGAATGTGTCATGCAAAGTGTGTGCAAAAATAACATTCAAACATTTTAAAATTTTAACAAAAGATTATCAAATTAGAACGAACATCTTTGAAAATTAATGATAATATATATTTAAAATATAGAATAGCATTCTAAGGTACTTATCAAAAGGTATTTACACTATGTGACATGTTAAAAAGAAAGAAAAGATTCAATGAAACATTATAAGCATGATTTCCTAAATTATGCTAAAAATTATTTAAGAAAAGAAATCTTATTTAATTAACATACCAAAATTCATGCATAAATTATAGACATACTATCTAAAATGATTTAAGACCTATGGATATGATTTAAAGGACATAATCAAAAGCATGATAAAGTGTTTAAAAATCTAAAACAGGTGATATAATTCATATTAAAAGTTATGACAATTTTTATATGAAGTGAGCTAAAGTTTTGCAAGTTTAAATAATTTATTTAACATATTAAATACTATGAGCATAACTACTATATACTAAAGAATCTTATAAACATGATTCAAATATCTAATAAATCCTATGAACAAGATTTCAAGCCACATGCTATGCAAAATTTTATTATCAATTCTATAGACATAGGTTCCAAGTAAATATGCAAAATCTTATAGGCATGATTTCCGTAAGAGAATATTTGTTAAATCTAAATTTTACTAATATTTAGATTTATGATTAAATCTTACAACGAATTCTAAAACAAAACTCATCACACTTAAAACAACCTTAAATAATTTATGTCATTTTTATGTCATGGCTCAAAATAGGATCACGACTATGGAGTCAAATAAATTTTCAAATCCAAAGATAAAAAACATTTAAAGTGAAAAAAAATCAATAGATAAAAATTATATCCTAAAACCAGGTATCACGAGCGTAGAGAACATCTAGTACATAAATGAGTGAATAAGTATATTACAGTCTTCGAATAGAAACAAAGGCCATACAACTAGGATAGAATCTAATAGAACTCGAAACCCTTAAGTCTCACCATTAGATCTAGTGTGACCTAACTGTGCAAGCAAATCAACTACCACGTGGGTAATCCTGACAAGAATCTGCGGGGGAAAGAAGTAGGGGTGAGTACACATAATATGTACCCAGTAGGTTTAATCAACTGGGAATCAAAAATTGATTAATATATGAAATAATTTAAGAACGCTTTCACCTGCACAGAAAAATCAGTCTGACATTGATACCACCAATTTATATAGAACAACTCGAATAAAGTACCCATATAATTAAATTAATCCAAAATTACCACAAGTAATGCAATGATATGCTATGCAATGCAATGCAATGTGGAATCAAGACTGTTGCACAACATGTCGTACATCATCTCCATATATCAACTGCCTTGCCACCTAACTTGTAGTCAATGACTCATGATAATAATCTCCCTGTATCAACTAGGTTAAGGACTCATGATACGAACCACAATGTATCAACTACCTTGCCACCTAAGTGAGCGTGGTCAGGGACTCATGATACTAGTCACAATGTATCAACTACCTTGCCACCTAAGTGAGCGTGGTCAAGGACTCATGATACGAGTCATCATTCACAACTTCCCAAAATTTCATGACATGTAGTATAAGGGCACATGCAATCATGACATGATTATAGAAGCAATATGTCTCTCAATAAGTACAATAATTATCAAAGTTCTCCAAGTTGACAATTATATATTCATTCTCTTTTATACATATTGAGGTAGTTCTCTCTTTAAAATTCTCCACCACATTTCGTAAATTATCATTTCCCAACTTATTCACGATTCTCAATATTATGCCAAATGTTATGCTAAAAGCACATATATTCGATCATCATTTGTCTCATATTTAATACTTTTATTTACTCTTTTCGAGCATAAATTTTATGAGTTGTACTAGATAATTAACTTGTAGGATTATTTTAACACAAAAATGAAAAGATTTGGAGCTAAAATGAATCAAAGGTAAAATATAATAGCAGGAAATTCAAGCCTACAACTTAATGGATTAAAGTTAATACTATATTGATATTTATATGTAATGTTTATAAGTGAACATGTGTAAGAACGTTGCACTAAATTGTCATATCTAAAGTAATGTAAGTTGTACCTATCACTTTTCTTTTTTAAAAAAATTATTTTTAACAAATATTAATTAAATAATCATAAACACAACATATAATCTCACAAACGAAATAATCGTTTCGCCCGTAATATTATATGGAGTTAGTTTTGTACATTTATATGATAACTTTTTGTAATAATCATGCTATTTATAGTAAGTGAATTATAATCAAATTGCTAGGGGGGCATTTTACCAACCATTACTTTACAAATAACATGTGTATTGCCTCTTCATTCTCAAAACACGTGTACCCCCTTTCCAGTAGAATATATCCTTTTCATGGAGGTGTTGGAAATGAAAATGGCACATGCCCTCTCTCTTACTACAACTTGCTTTATTATTATTATTATTTTGAAAGTTCCTTTCCCTGATTACTTAAGTGCTCCTTCGACCTATTCTCTTCTACTTGTTTTGTGTGTGTATATGCAAACAAAAAAAAAGAGCAAGTCTAATTTTAAACTATAATTTTTCTGCTTCCATCCAGTGTTATATTCTCAACTAAGTGATTATATCATGTTATTATGTTCAGCTTTTTTGGACAATTGTTTGGATGTTTAAACTGTAGTGTTGTGGTTCTATTTTTTCTTTTGGGAGGAGGGGGGGGGGATCTTCTACATCCTCTATATTTATAGTAGAAAATAGACCCAAATATACCATTTGGTTTTATTTTTCATTTGATTTGTATTCAGTTATTTGATTTTAGGATCTCTTAAATTTTGAACAGACTGCAAAGTAATTCTTTCATAATTAAAACTTATTAACAATTTAACAATTGTTTAGGATTTCCATGTTGTCAAGAATAACCACATATATAATTAAAGCTTTTCACATAGACATTGTAAGGAAATTTTCAATTCATTTCATAAATTATAACATACGATTATTCAATAACTCAATCCCAATCTCAAAGAAAGATAGCAAACCAACCTCAATGCCGGAATTGCACAAATGGTGTTTATATAGTTGTTGGTCACAAATTTTCCTCTTTTTATGCTCTACCCAGTTTTCTTTCTTTTCTCCCCTTTTATTCTCACGTTTTCTATTTGTTTTCGCGTCCTTTAAATAAGCAAAATGCTCTTCTTTAAATAGAGAAATAAATGCCTCTTCAAATGCTCAAAGGGGCAAATCTTAATTTAGTGGCGCATAATGCACCACATAATTATGGAAAAAAGAAGAAAGATAATGGAGACAGTATTATGAAATCCTTCCCCAAAAATGCACTAAAGTGATCGTCCACCAATAATGCACAAACCTTTTATTTTATATGTTTATATATTTTTGGTCATTACATTAACCACCACTAAAAATCATGTTCATCCTCGAACATAAGGATGAAAGAATGTACCTGATGTATCAAAAAGATGAGGATATTTAGCACGCATGTCGAACTCTGCCTCCAAAGTTGCCTTTCAATGGGCCGATGTTGCCATCGAACCTTAACTGAAGTGATTTCCTTAGTCCTGAGTCTATGGATCTGTCTATCTAGAATAGTTATTGGGTCCTCCTCATAAGTTAATGAGACTCATCCGATATGTACTTTCGAAGCATGGAGACATAGAATACTGGATAGACAACTGACAATCTAGGAGGCAAAGCCAACTCATAGGCCATCTCACCAACTCTTCTCAGAATCTCAAATGGGCCAATAAAACTCCAGCTAAGTTTACCTTTCCTTCTGAACCTCATCGCACCTTTCATGGGTGAAACCTTCAAACACACACGATTGCCTACCATAAATTCCAAAGGACGAACTCTTCTTTCAGCATAACTCTTTTTCCAACTCTGGGCTGCTAACAATTGACTTTGAATCAGGCGTACCTGCTCCATAGCATCTCTGAGCAGATCAGTTCTTAATGCATCAATGGCGATTGAGTCAAACCATCCAATGGGTGATCGGTACCTACGCCCATACAATGCCTCAAATGGTGTCATCTGAATGCTGGAGTGATAACTGTTATTATAAGCAAATTTTTTTATGGGAAAATGTTGATCCCACCAAGCACCAAAATCAATCACACAGGCCCTAAGCATGTCCTCCAACACCTAAATAGTCCTCTCAGATTGGCCATTGGTCTGGGGATGGAACGCTGAGCTTGTGTCTAATCGTGTACCTAAACCATGCTGCAATACCTTCCAAAAGTGAGAGGTGAACAGAAAAGCTCGATTCAACACAATAGAGATCACCCCGTGTAATCTAACAATCTCACATATATAATCTTAGCTAGTTATTCCGGATTGCGGCTGGTCTTTACCTGAATGAAGTGAGCTGATTTGGTCAACCTGTCTACAATCACCCAAACTGAGTCAAACTTACCTAATGTCATGGGTAATCCAGTCACAAAATCTATAGTAATACACTCCCACTTCCATTCAGATATAGGCATTCTCTGCATCAGACCTCCTATTTTTTGATGCTCACCCTTAACTTGCTGGCAATTCAGACACTTAGTCACAAACTCTGTCATGTCCCTTTTCATCCCACATGACCAATAATGTTGCTTTATGTCATGAAGCATTTTTTCCACACTTGGATAAATGGAATACTTAGCACAATGAGCTTCTTCCAAGATTAAGCGAACCCAATCACCTATCTTTGGTATGAAAATGTGCCCATTAATCCTTAACACTCTCTCAGAATCAAGAGAAGCTGATTTAGCTTCACTTCTCAACACCTTGTCCCGAATCATATATAATTTATTATCATCAAACTGGTGAGTATGAAGCTGATCCATCAACATAGACCTAGCCTCAATGAAGGGCAACATACTATGAGGTGTGTAAATGTCAAGTCTGACCAACTGTCTAGCCAAAGACTAAACCTCCAAAGCTAAAGGCCTCTCCTCCGCCCTAAGAAATGCCAAACTACCCATACTAGAAGCCTTTCATCTCAAAGTGTCAGCTACTACATTATCCTTGCAAGGCTGATAAAGGATAGAGATATCATTGTCTTTTAGCAACTCCAACCACCTACGCTATCTCATGTTCAGATTAGGCTAAGTGGAAATATACTTAAGGCTATGATGAGCGGTGTAGATCTCACAATGTACCCCATAAAGATAGTGTCAGTTTTAACACAAATACTACTGCAACCAACTCAAGATCATAGGTAGGGTAGTTTCTCTTATGAACCTTCAGTTGTAGTGAAGCATAAGCTATAACCCTCCACTTTTGCATCAACACTCCACCTAGCCCTACACCAAAAACATCACAATAAACAACGAAAGGCATGCCCTCTTCAGGTAATGCTAGGATAGGAGCTAATATTAATATCTTCTTAATCTTTAAAAGCTTGCCTCGCACTCATTAGTCCATAAAAATGTTACATTCTTCTGAGTAAGCCTGGTCATAGAGGCTGCAATGGAGGAGAACCCTTGAAAAAATTGACGGTAATAGCCTGCTAGTCCAAGAAAACTACGAATTTCATTTATTGAAGTGGGTCTCGCCTAATCATGAACCGTTGCAACCTTGGCTGGATTAACCATAATGCCATCCTTAGTCACAACATGACCTAAGAATGCTGAAGACTCTAGCCAAAATTCACACTTAGAGAGCTTTGCATAAAGCTTCTCTTCATGCAACCTTTGGAGCATGGTCCGAAGGTGACGTTCATGGTCTGCCTCACTCTTAGAGTATACTAGGATGTCATCAACGAACACAATCACAAATGAGTCTAAATAGGGTTTAAACACTCAGTTGATCAATTTCATAAAAGCAGCGGGGGTATTAGTCAATCCAAATGACATAACTACAAACTTATAGTGCCTATACCGAGTCCTAAAAGCAGTCTTTGGGATGTATGACTCTCAACTAATGATACCCCAACCTTAAATCAATCTTAGAGAATACTGTAACACACTGTAACTAGTCAAATAGGTCACCAATACGTGGCAGGGGGTACTTATTCTTGATGATCACCTTGTTCAATTGACGGTATTCAATATACATTCTTATAGTACCATCATTCTTTTTCACAAACAACACTGGTGCACCCCAAGGTGACACGCTAGCCCAAATGAACCTTTTTTTTAACAGATCTTTTAATTGCTCCTTCAATTCCTTTAACTCTGTAGGATCCATCCTGAAAAGGTAAATGGAAATGGGCTTAGTGCTCGATTCCATATCAATAGTGAAGTAGATATCACTTTCAAAGAGAACACTAGGCAAGACAGTTGGAAACACATCTATGAATTCTCTTACTACCTTTGTGGTCTCTAAAGAAGGTGACTCCTTAGAAATATCTCATACATGAGCCAAATAAGACAAGCACGCAACATGCGCCAAGCACGAACATAAGAATCACCCCTTAGGATAAAAACTAGGAGCACCTGACCATACTACCTTAGGTAAACCAGAACATACTAAAGTCATAATCTTAGCATAGCAATCAAGGATTACATGATAAAAAGACAACCAATTCATTCCCAAAATAACATCAAAGTCTATTATGTCTAGGAGGATCAAATTAGCCTGGGTCACCCTACCTGATATTACCACTATATAATCTCAATATACCTGATCCATCACTAAGGATTTACCTACCAGAGTCGAAACACAAATACACACATCGAGAGACTCACATAATCCATCAATATCAGTAGCAAAATAAGTTGATACATATGAATAGGTAGATCTAGGGTCAAACAATACTGAAGCAGAATGATGATAAACAGGAACAATACCTGTGATCACAGCATCAGATGTTTGTGCCTCAGTTTAACTTGGAATGACATAACATACTCAACGTTCACCTTTGGCTTGTGCTCTACCACGAATGCCACCTCGAGCTCCACCTTTGGCACCCTTGTACCACCCATCGCACTCTGTGAAGCACCTCTAGTTATTGGAGCTGATGTAGAGCGAGTGCTCTGCGCCCCCAATGGAAAAGATGCAGAAGCACGCTTGGGGCAATCCTGGGCCTTATAACCTAACTCATCACATACTTAACAACCTCTATGCCTATTAGTATTATCTGAACTCGAAATGATTGAATGAATTCATCTTTTCTAATAATCCTGAGCGCCCTGTCTTTGAGGATTTCTATCTTTGGGTGTATAACCTCCAAACTAACCTTGATGGTTGGACCTATTACTATCACCCTGTCGTGCATTCCTGATGCCTTCTATAATCCTGGCATGATCGATAATACTTTGAAAGGAAACACCAGATAACATAAGAGATGCAGTAGCCTCCTGTAGGTGGCTTGCTAACCCTTTTATGAATCGGCAAATTCTCTCAAACTCTGTGGGAATACTGGATATAGCATAGTGGGATAGCTTATAGAATCATGCTTCATATTGGGACACAGTCATAGAACCCTTCTCCAATCTATTAAACTCATCCCGAAGCCTATCACGAAGGCTGTAGGATACAAATCTCTCCAGAAAGATTTTCATAAACTGTTCCCAACTCATTGCTGGAGCATTGATAGGCCTTTAGGTCATGATTGACCTCCACTACTCTTTGGACATGCCTGTGAGCTGATAAGACATATAAGCTACCACATGGGCCTCCAAAATACCCAAATTGAACAATCTATCCAGACTTTCTATCAAAAAGTCATATGCCCTATCCCCAGCTAGACCATTAAATTTTTGGGAGGAGTCAATCTAACAAATCTTTCAAAACTTTTCTGCTCAGACAAGGACATAGTAGTACTGGCAGAAACTGAAGGGGCTAAAAACCTTGGAAGTGCAATAGAAGGCATAAGAAATGGACTCGGGGTCTGAAATCCCATACTAGGTCCCTGAGCTAGCTGTGAAGGACTAACATGTATAGTAGGGGTTGCAGTACCTGGAAGATTACTAGTAGTAGGGGTACCTTCCAACCTTGCCAATACTTGCATCAATAGCTCCTGTAACACTAGTGTACCCTCAGAGGTTACATGAAGCTGAACTAGATCCTCAGCCTCCTGCTCATGAATTGGGTCAATGATTAGTTCAAGTGAGGTCCCTCTGGTCTGACCTCGTGCTGGTGTTTCTCCCCTAGCCTGGCCTAGACCTCTAGCTCTGCCACAATATTTGCTTGGCCCCTACCTCATCCTCTGGCTGGGGCTTGAATAGTAGGTAAAGACTCATCCTCACTATTGCTAACTCTAGTCCTCAACATTTACGCAGAAAGAATAGATTAGAGGCATACAAAACTTGAATATGAATAAATTGTATGAAAATAATCAACAAAAAAAGAACTCCTAATCAAGCATCTAGTAGCCTCTCGAAGATAGATAGGGATGTCTACGTACCAATCCGCAATACTCTACTAGACACCCTGCTCTTTAACTCGTGAGACCTATGAACCTAGAGCTCTGATACCAAACTTGTCATGACCCACAATAGGATCATGACTACGAAGCCAAATATATTTCCAAATCCAATAGATAAAAATCATATCCCAAACTCAGGTGTCACGAGCGTAAGGAGCATCTTGAACATAAATAAGTGAATAAGTGTATTACAGTTTTCGAATAGAAATACAGACCATACCACTAGGATAGAATCTAATGGAACTCAAAGCCCTTGAGTCTCACCAATAGATTTAGTGTGACCCAACTGTGCGAGAAAATCAACTACTGTGTGGGTAATCTTGACGAGAATATGCAAGGAGAAAGAAGTAGGGGTAAGTACACATAATATGTACTTAGTAGGTTTAACCAACTGGGAATCAGAAATTGAATAAACTATGGAATAATTTAAGAACGCTTTCACCTGTATAGAAAAACTATTCCAACATCAATACGGCCAATTTATATAGAACAACTCAAATAAAATACCCATATAATTAAATTAATCCAAAACTACCACAAGTAATGCAATGATATGGTATTCAATGCAAGGTGAAATCAAGATTGTCACACAGCTTGTCGTACCTCATCTCCGTATATTAACTACCTTGCCACCTAACTCGTGGTCAACGACTCATGATAATAATCTCCCTGTATCAACTATCTTGCCACCTAAGTGAGAGTAGTCAAGAACTCATGATACAAACCACAATGTATCAACTACCTTGCCACCTAAGTGAGCATAGTCAAGAACTCATGATACGAGTCACAATGTATTAACTACCTTGCTACCTAAGTGAATGTGGTCAAGGACTCATGATATGAGTCATCATTCACAACTTCTCAAAATATTATGATATGGAGTATAAGGACGCATGTAATCAAGACATTCTCAATAAGTACAATAATTATTAAAGTTCTCCAAGTTGACAATTATATATTCATCCTCTTTTATACTTATTGGGATATTGCTCTCTTTAAAATTCTCCGCCATATTTTAAAAATTATCATTTCCCAACTTAGTCAGAATTCTCAATATTATTCCCAATGTTATTCTTCGATCATCATTTATCTCATATTTAATACTTTTATTTACTCTTTCCGAACATAAATTCTATGAGTTATACTAGATAGTGCAATTAACTTGTAGGATTAATTTGATATGAAAATAAAGAGATTTGGAGAATTAAAGGTAAAAGATTATAGAAGGAAATTCAAGCAGACAACTTAATGGATTAAAGTTAATTATATTGATATTTATATATAATGTTTATAACTTAACAACATGAGTAAGAACATTGCACTAAATTTTCATACCTAAAGTAATGTAAGTTGAACCTATCACTTTTCTTTCCTTTTTTATAAAATCAGTTTTAATAAATATTAATTAAATAATCATAAACACAAGAAATAATCTCAAAAATGAAACAATCTTGTCCCCAGTAATATTATATGGAGTTAGTTTTGTACATTTATGTAGTAACTATTGGTATAATCATGCTTTTTATTACTAAGTGAATTATAATCAAATTGCTAGAAGGACATTTTATTAACCATTAATTTACAAATAACATGTGTATTGCTCTTCATTCTCAAAACCCGTGTACCCCCTTTCTAGTAAAATATATCCTTTTCATGGAGGTGTTGGAAATGAAAATGGCACATGCCCTCTCTCTTACTGCAACTTGCTTTATTATTATTATTATTATTATTATTATTATTATTATTATTATTATTATTATTATTATTATTATTTTGAAAGTTCTTTTCCCTGATTACTTAAGTGCTCCTCCGACCTATTCTCTTCTACTTGTTTTGTGTGTGTATATGCAAACAAAAGAAAAGAGCAAGTCTAATTTTAAACTACAACTTCTCTGCTTTCATCCAGTGTTATATTCGCAGGTAAGTGATTATATCATGTTATTATGTTCAGCTTTTTTGGACAATTGTTTTGATATTTAGACTGTAGTCTTGTGGTTCTATATTTTTTCTATTTTTTTGGGGGGGAGGGGGGGGGGAGAGGGGGGATCATCTCAATCCTTTACATTTCTAGTAGAAAATAGACCCAAATATACCATTTAATTTTATTTTTCACTTTGATTTGTACTCAATTATTTTATTTTAGGATCCCTTAAATTTTGAACAGACTGCAAAGTAATTCTTTCATAATTAAACTTATTAACAATTTAACAAATTGTTTAGGAATGCCATGCTGTCAAGAATAACAACATATATAATTAAAGATTTTCACATGGATATTATAAGAAAATTTTCAGCTCATTTCATAAATTATAACATATGATTATTCAATAACTCAATTCCAATCTCAAAGAAAGATAGGAAAACCTACCTCAATACCGAAACCACACAAATGGTGTTTATATAGTTGTTGGTCATGAATTCTCCTCTTTTTATGCTCTACCTAGTTTTCTTTTTTTTCTACCCTTCTATTCTCACGTTTTCTATTTGTTTTCATGTTCTTCAAATGAGTAGATTGCTCTTCTTTAAATAGAGAAATAAATGCCTCATCAAATGCTCAAACGTGCAAATCTTAATTCAGTGGAACATAATGCACCACATAATTATGAAAAAAAGGAGAAAGATAATGGAGATTGTATTATGAAATCGTCCCCCAAAAATGTACTGAAGAGATCATCCACCAAAAATGCACTAACCTTTTGTTGACACCCAATTTTTACCCTCTACGGTGTCAAATTAATCATCGAGCTTTGTTTTTATTTTTAACGATTTTTTAAATAATTATTTCAAAAACAAAAATTATGGGCGCGTGAGGGCCACGCGCCCGCTATATCTCTTTCCCCATTCATCTTCTTCCTCATTTTCTCTCTTTTCCTCAAACCCCAAACCCTAGACACCACCTTCCCCAATCCCCATTCTTTATCTTCTTCATTCTTTCCAAATCCCCTTTCCCCATTTTTCCTCTTTCCTTTTTCTTCTTCAAACAACCCAGAAAACCAATGCCCAAAAACCAGAAAGCCCAGCGCCGCACCCCTCTCGACAAAGCCCCAATGTAACCCGACAACTCCCAACGGTCCTGTCCCCCACGCGAAGCCGACACATCTAAGTGGGAATCAACCGACCTACTTTCTTGGAATTTGAATTCAAAATCCATCTTTTTGCCCTAATTTCTACAGATATAATCAGTTTTATTCTTCATTTTGAGAGGGGAGATAAACGGTAAAGAGGCTGTCGATGCGGGAAAGAAAAGGATTCAACAAAAACCTCTAATAATCTTGAGCCAACAATAATCCAAGAACTCGAAAATCCAACTAATTCCTGAGTCGTTCTTGACTTCTAAAACGTCATTGCATTTGGTTTTTGCTCTAATGGATTGTTTCCAATGACTGAGTAGTTTTGAGGGTCCCTAAGTTGAGGATTCTTGCTCTTGAACTAGTATAAGCAGTTTGGGGCTCATAGTGGTGTGATCTTGTGTTCGTCGAGTTTGTCGATGTCTCAGTTTGTTGCCTTGAAAAGGTAACGCCTTTGTTTCGCCTATCTCATTTTTTGCTTTAAGTATCATGTGTTGTAGAAATCTAGAAGCTATCAAGTTTTCATGCTTGTCGTGAATCTATTGACTAAAGAGTTCCCTGTTGTGATGAATTGATGTTATGATACTGTTATTGTTTGGTTGTTAATATGTCTCTGAGACTGTTTGTGATGAGGTTAACTGTCTAGACGATGTTGTTAAGTCAATACGGTGTGTGGGGGTTATTGATAGTATTAGGTTGCATTTGGTTTTAAGGCTTTGAAATGATGCATCTTCACTGCTTGATGATTTGAAATTAATCCTTCCATGTATTTCCTGGCTTTCTCTGTTGAAATGGCTTTAAATGGTTAATTTAGACCAAGAAATTTGTACATATGGTACTGTATTGACTGAAGAGGTTGTTGCTGCTTTATTTCACTGTTGAGTGGATTAGAATCGAAACTAATGTCGAAAAGATTTTGCTTCCCAAATACATGTTATGATGATCAAGTTTCAACCTGTTAGTTCATTAGGTGATAGTTCAGGTTCATTAAAAGGCTATTTCTGTGTCTTTTATTGAATAAATGAAGTCATAATAAGTTCAATGGCATGTTACAGTTTGTATATGGCATTCGAGTACTGGCTTTAAGTTCCTCTGATTTTATCCTCCTATTGAGCTCTTTATGCCCTTGTTGATCCCTGGTAACGATTAAAATTCAAGCTTGAGGGTGTATTTGTCCTGTTCGATTCACTTCCTGATTTGTTCATGTGAAATTATATGAAATTGTTTTAACTGGGAATATAGCCTAATGAAGTTGAACTCATGGTATTTTGCATCTAGCATGTCAATCAAGTTTAAACTTTGTAAAATAATGTCTTTTATTAATTTCTTGTTTAATTTAGACATGATTTCCTAGTTAAGTTCTTTCCTGTCTCATTCTTAAATTCTTGTTTTGATTTTATTATCACACATGTCATTGTCTTGAGCTGCTGTTCAAAGTTTTAGCCTTTCTCTACTCATATTCGCTTTCATGAACTGTTTTATTGATCTTTGAAATCTAGTTGTAATTATTGTGTGGCTGCGTGGATGACAGTAAGACTACTGGTTTATACGTATGCTCCAAATTATAAGTTTTTGATTCTATATTTGCTTAAACATTGCATTAACACGAATTTGTTTTTCTCTGTTT
>JAOTQJ010005432.1:0-18510 GCA_025642045.1 Solanum sejunctum
AAAACTTAACATACCTTTCACACCTTTCCTACAACCCAAACTTTCGTATCTCGCAAACTAGGCATTTTCTTGACGAACCAACGCCACCACGCTACTTAGGGACTTCAATATACTGAGCTTCAAGCATCAAATAATCGAAAATATGAAAAATCGAATTATTGCTACATTTACTGTAGCAACCTGAGACCAACTTTGTGGAACAAGGTTTCAAGGTTTTTTATTCTAAGAGTTATATGTGTGGAATGTATATCTTGTACAAGATATACTCCCATATATATAGGGACACACATACACACACTTGGTCCAATCAAAAGGAGGCACCCAACTTGACCCCACATCACTTTTATTCTTAAGGACCTAAATTAAGTAAAATGTTACATAGGTCCCAATACTTTATTAAATTGAACCAATTAAGGACGTTCGGGGTTTAAATTACGTTGTGGGTCCTAACAATTTTCTTACAAAATTTGAATGATTTAGTGTGAGTTGCATACTACTGAGTTTATTTCAAAACATGATCTCATTTTTAAACTTGCATACTTTACTCAGTTGAGATGAGTTGAGCAGCTTGAGTTAGGTAGATTGTTTAGTTGAGTTGCTTAATTTAAGTATTTGATTATACCTATTCCTTTCCAGACATTTAACATATCAGTATATTCTATGTATTGACATCCATTTTGGCCTGTATCTTTTTATGATGCAGAAGCAGGTATTAAAGGACTTTGGCAGGCACACTGTTGAAGTTCAGATCCATGATTCCAGAGATGGTGATACCTCCTTACATCCAGAGGAGCCTCTTTCTCTTTCGATGAGTATTTTATTTTCTTTGAGTTTAGATAGGTAGCCATGGCTTGTCATGATACTATCCAGATATTAGAGATAGAAGCTTTATAAACATCAAGTAGAGAATATGGAGTATTGATTCTTTCCAACTTTGGTTTATTGGTAACTACTCTTTGTATAAAGACTTGGTTCAATTACTTCACAATCTTTCCTTTTAGTATTATTCTTCTGCTATTAAGTATGATATGACGATGAGGCCATGTGGTTTTCTCGGGGACTAGCAATTGCCTCTGAATGCAACCATGCCAAGGGTAACCTTCTGAGGCATGACAAACTTAGTATCAGAGCATAAAGTTCAAGAGTCCTACAGAGTCTATGAAGTCATGTCTAGTAGATTCTTTATTATTGGTGTGAAGCATGACACCCATAATAGAGAGGCTACAGGACATTAGGAATTGTCACACTTCTTTCTTATTCAAATTCATGCTATAGAGTTAAACTCTCGATAATCTCTCTTCTGAATCGTACATTACACATTTGCAGACCATGCCCTTCGAATGCATTATGAGCCTGAGAAATGTTGTTAGCACTGAGGAGCTTAAGCTTACTACTCAGCTTATTGCACATGTTTGTTTGGTACAAGAGGACAAGGAAAGTGAGATGGAAGAACCTTGGAGCAAAAAGGCTAAGCCAATAGAGCCTGAGTTTAGTAAAAATAATCAAAAGAAAGAAAACATGTTTCGCTTTTTGCTGAGACCCTTGGGTTATGTACCACCCCCAGTGAGTGCACCCACATCTACTAGTAGAAATATTCTGAGGCCAAAGAGAAACCAGTCCTTCAAGGTTCATAATCCTCCATCCCAAGGTAAAGTGACTCAAGGAAAGATTGTGAAGTAAACATATCCAAGTGGGTCCCTTTTGTAGGGATTGTCCAATTAGAGCCAATAAGGCTCAACCCATTACATCTACAATGACAGTTAGAGAAATTAGGGAGATGCTCCTTTAGTAGACCAGGGCCATAGACTAGTCGTACGCCATGGGTAGTCGCCCAGATCAAAAAAACACTTAGAGGTTGAGACAAGTTTGAGTTGAGCCTTTACTTGTTTTGATGTTATACATGAGAGAGAATTTTATGTTTCCAAGAAGTATAATATTGCTACCTAGGAGTGTGATTTGGGGTCTTATAACCCCTAAGTAGAGTTGTTACCCCTGAGCTAGAAGGATGATGAGGGAAAGAGGAGAAGACTAAATAGTGAGAGCTGTGATTAATTGTGGCTTGTAACTAGAGTTATGTGTCCCTTAGGTAAGTGGTGTGTTGGTGATTGGATTCCCCTAAGTCTTGGACAATGGGTACTAAATATCATTTGATGATCATGATGGGGTGTAGAGAAAGAGTTTATGTCAGTGTGTTAGAGTGTGCTCAAAAACTAGAAAGGGGTTTATGTTGATGTCATATTATTAATGAGGGCAGAATATAGATGTTAACCAAAGGAACAGAGAGTTTTCCAAGTGATAGATCTAAACTAGGCTTGTGATTTTGAAGTGAGAGTCTCATAAGATTTATAGAGTGATAAGCTTAGCCCAATAATAAGGTACACTAAATGGGTGAATGGTACTTGGGTGATAAAGAGAGGTTATGTTGATCGATTATTCACCATGAGATTTTAGTGGGCTTATGTTCCTAAATTGTTACCTAGTAGTCATAGGATGGTGTAATATGAGAGTAGAATGTGATGGAAAGCTTAACATTAAGCTTTAAGCTTGAATCTCAAGGAGTGATATAAAGAGGGAGGTAACATTATCACAACGATAGTCTTAATTGGAGATATGCCTTGAGAGTCTTTCTGTAGTGTGTGTTCGAAGTTAAGATGATGATTTACAAGGATGTGATGCTACGAGCATGGTATAGGTACCCCTTAGATGGAGATAAAATTTGAGGATTGAATATTAGATGAGAGGAAGCTTAAGAAGGGTATTCGTGATAGAGTAAAGTTGTGTAAAGCTCTAAGTTATGGCCTGCTATGAGCGCCTAGATAGTATGGTTGGGTTATCAATGCAAAGTGAGCTAGTGTAACCATTCTTTGACATTGTTAGTAATTAGGTCGATGGGGATTTATGTATGAATGACGATGAGTTTTTGATTATAACCCAAGACTTCCTTAGTCAAATATATTGGAGCCTAGAAGTTGAATATTAGCAAGATGAATAAGGAGGTTAGATTATAGGAGTTGTAGAAGGCAATTATGCATACCCACAAGGGAAGAAATCATAGAAAGATGGGTATAGAGCTAGGAGGAAACTAAGGGTTGTATCATAGGAGAAGTTCTAATAGAAATCTTATATCTTTGAGTATGGCATAACAAGAGAAATTGAGATGTTCTTGTGGATAGTAATAACCTAAACCATGTGGAGGACTATACTTAAGGCTTAAGAAAGGGAAATGGTTCGCAGAGTTAGAAAAAGAACCTTTGAGCTAATGTGGATATGAGGAGTTAATAAACTTAAATGTGTCTTGAGTTTTAGATCGTGATGATTTGATTAAGATAAGACGTTAATGCTTTTCTATCTCTTATATTTATTAAAGCTCGATGACGGTGAATGCCTTGTGTATGAGCACCATGCCTATGGCCTAAACCCATACACCCAATGTTGACTCCCTTTCATGTTGAGTTCTGAAGATAAGGAGTGATAGTTGTACTTTTATCTCACACAAGCTCAGCATTTCCAACCTATGTCATATGAGATATGACTTAAATTTCACAACATGATTGATTCCATAAATGCATGATAGGTCAAAGAAGGGGCTAATGAGATTGTATCACATTATGAATGCTATCAAATTGAATTCCTTGAATGTATCATGCTTATAATTTTTCACTCTTGGCCTTTCTAATGATCCCTCTTTCCCATCTTGATAGTGATATTAATGATAACAGATAAGCTATTGTTGATGAACGAGAGTGGATGTTCTTTAATGTGATGATTATGATGTCCTCTTTTCATTAAGGCTATGGACATGGAGAAAGAAAGATATAAGACCTTAAGATGGTCCAGAAATAGGCAAAAGTAGGTTAGAGTGCCTGTAGGCAAGGGAATGCTAGTGTACCTTCGAGTAAGAGCTCATTCAAAGACAGGTGTCAAAGTACTAAGTAGGCTTGATAATTCTCAGACATAGTTGAAGTGGTTAGAATGATAGTTTGAATGTGTGTATGTCACCATATGAGTGATTAGAGAATACTATCAATGAATTTTGAGTGAAGGTTCTAGGTAGATATGTTAGAGTAGTGATGAGGGAGTAGTATTCACGAAATCGAAATCCCTAAGAAGGTATAAAGCTTGAATTGAGGGTTACCTTTGTAGGATATGATCATCTTAGGAGTAGAACTTTAAGGGTTAGACTTAGGCTTGGATGGAATAAGAGGATGTGGTCAGGTAATGGTTTGAATAGGAGCTATAAGACTTAAGTTAATGTGGTATAGTGCCATAGAGAAGAACATAGTTGAGATGAGGTGCAAAGTTTGAGAGTTACCTATGGAGTCTTATGCATCTTGATAGTCCAGTCTCGATTAGAGTTGATGACTTCCTTATCGAGGTTGGAAGATTGATTGTTGAGGTATCTAAATGATTCGAACTAATTGTGTTTCGATATTCTATTCATGCCTGATGATGACATTATTAAAGGCAATTTTCCTACCCTTGACTTAGTTAATGTTTCTATTCTTTGGTTGATGCATCTATTCTTGAGTCTGAGTGGAGTTTGTCGAGGATGATGGAGAGTTGAGAGTTTGATTGATTTGTTGAGTTTTAAGATGAGTCATGAGTTTATTCGTGCCTTAATACCACCTCTACTCATCAGTTGAGGACAAATAATCCCAAAGGCGGAGATAATGTAATGCTTGGTGAAATTATCAAAACATCCCTAGAGGAGAGATATGTGCATAACACATCTTCTCATGCGCCTATGGTAAATTGAGTGGGCAAGTTGTCTTGGTCAATTTTTAGAGCACCCGGATCAAAAAATAATTTTCAATGCCAAAACTCGAACTAGTGTTGATCTGTGTCAAGGCCGCGATGCACTACTGTAGTGGACCAAAACTTAGTTTTTTTTAAAAAAAATTCAACGGAAGTGGGAAAACTCGTTCAGAGATTTTAGATGAAAAAAACGAGTGCGCAACCAATCTGTGTCGTAGACTGGGTATTCAAAAGCAAACTTTCTTTCTTTTAATTTGTTAATGGCATTTTGGACTTTTCCCAACCCCTCTAAAGTTCCATAAACGAATATAAGGGTCATTTTTCTCAGATAAGGGTTCCAAAAACACATTTTTAGGCCTTCCAAAGTGAGAGTCTTTGAGAGAAGAAGAGAAGAAGAGGTAGAGGTCTTGAGGTTAAGGTTAAGATATTGTGAAGATTTGTGTTGTTTTCCATGCTGGTATGTAAGGCTACTCATAGTGTTAGATTGAGTTCATCCACACGCCCTACATATTGAATCTTTGAAATTAAATTCAAGTAAAGTTTTCTTGAGTTTCTCGGATTGAATCCTTGAGATATCTATTGATCTATTGAGTTCTTATACATACCAAAAATGTATTGATGGTGATATTAGTGTCACAACACAAGCTAGACATGATTAGCGAATGGGGAACCTGAAGGAACCCCAAACAAGCCTCATAGCATATCATTACACAAGCTTAGTCATGAAAGCAATTAGAATGACAATAAGAGATAAATGTAAACAAGGGGAAATTGGGACTAAGGAGAGACTTCCATATCATAAATATCAAGAGTCAATAGAGTCAAGCTCATAGAATAGATACATTACATGTCCAACAACACCTTTACTGCATAGATAAGAGTAGGGGCCAAAACAAAGGAACCAGGCTCACCCTTATAGTTAATACATAAGTCAAAGAGAAAGTCATAATACATAACAAGATATTATAAGTAACGTCCCCGAAATGGAAGACTCACCAATAATCTTGAGTGAAACCATGCTACCCATGTGGGTAGAGATACTCAAGCGGGGCTTTGGTTCCTACATGGTGATATCATGTAGGCATAGAGTATACGTTAGTATATTAGAATATACTAAGTATGTAGGATGCAATACAACACGAGATAGGCAATAATCAAATTGCATAGTAATAGCATGAAATAGTACATTAGCAACATGGCATGCATGAACAATGATTAAGGTAAAACATGCTTGTAAATCATGATCAAGGAATGTAACTCATTACGGAATACATACTCAACCCTTTCTTACTAATCTTCATGAAATGGACCAAATGGACCACACTCACCTTATAGTATAACCTTTTTTTAGAGTGTTACCAATACCCCTACCGTATGACATAGTCTTTTTTGTAGATAGTATAAGACGTCCCCTACTTTATGATATAATCTTTTGGGTAGGAGTCGTGATTCATTCTACCTTACGGCATGACCTTTTTAATAGAATGTCTACACCTTATGATATGATCATTTTTGGTGGGAACCATTATAGTTTATAGCTTACGGCATGGCCTTTTCGGTAAGGTGTCCATACCTTACGATATGATCTTTTTGGTAGGAACTATTAGTTATTCTACTTTACAGCATGGCCTTTCGGTAGGGTGTCCATACCTTATGATATGATTTTTTTGGTAGGAACTATTAGTTTTCAACCTTATAGCATTGCCTTTTTGATAGGGTGTCTATACCTTACAATATGATCTTTCTAGTAGGAACTATTAGTTATTCTACCTTAGGGCATGGCCTTTTCGGTAGGGTGTCTATACCTTGCGATATGATCTTTTCCGTAGGTATCATTAGTCTTTCTACCTTAAGACAAAGTAGAGATCATAGAACTAGATCATTAGAACATTTCACTTCAAGCAACAAGGGAAGACCTCTATTTTCTCAAGAGCATAACAAGAATGAAAACCCAACAATCTACTTACAACACCGTAGGTACTCTTTCATGAAAGTAACTCATATAACTATTCCTATCATCATCATATAGTCATCATAAATATAAATTACTTCCACAATCATTTCATCATCATATGGTCATTCAACTCTTAACACATGCATTAAACCTTTAATTCCTCACAAAACCATAATTGAACATTTTATCAAACACTTGGCGGGTGTGAAATGGTGGTATAAAACTATGACATATAGAGATGAAATTATGCAAGAAAATCCATTTTAAAATCAATAATCAATACCTTGCAACACCCTCAACCAATATACATCAAAACCCTTCATTGTGTCTTACAATAGATCTAAGATTTATAGCTCAAAACATAGCAAAACAGTCACAACTTTACATAGCTTTAACACAGGTCATATACATGTTCATACTAGTAAACCCATTTGTAAAATCAACATTAAATCACGCAAATTAAGTAAAAGGGAGATTAGCGCACCATGGGTGGAAGAACCCAATGGCTAAAACCTACATACCTTGAGTTTGGAGAATTTCTTGATGAAGATTTCAAATGGAAACTTGAAGTTTAATGAAATCCTTTGATCCGGAAAGAGATTGGCACACTTGAATCTTGAGGAGGACCTGGGATTGATTTGGTTTCTTTGAATTCCCATAAGACTTCTTGAAAACCTTGAGAAGGAATGGAGAATTTGATGAAGATTAGAGAGAATTTTGAGAGATTTTTGGTTGGTTTTTAGGGCTCAAAACGGATAGACAATGAGGAATTATCGTGTATATAGGTATAGGTTTAAAACCAAATTGTCCTAGAGTAAAAAGAACAATTTTTTGAAACTTTTTGAACTAGTCCGTGTCATGTCCGCGTGGCAGACCCATCGTGGATAACTACTGTTTTTTGCAAAGTTTCACCAAAAATTATTTTTCTTGGCACGGACAAAGTATACTTTGGAGGTACTCATTTTCCCACACAATTTTGCCCTCTGAACAAGAATATGAAGTCAGATTTGTGAGATTTTGCATGAATTTTGAGATATTGAAAAAAATACATCATATGGTATTTCTGAGCTATGTAGAGGGGTGTTTAATTATTCCCAATTTGAGATATAAGAGAATTACGATTATGGGGGCATTCCTAGGCAAGTGTGGGGAGTTTTAATATCTCCTCCTTGGGAACATTCGTCGCTGAATGTCAAAGAAACGTACATAAAATGAGTAATCATGAAGAAATCAACCCCAACAAGAATATAATAATGCACTTAAACACCATTTTCAAAAATCTCAATTTAAGTGTCAAAAATTATCATGAACTTGTTAATATAAACGTGAATGTATGCAAATGACATAGGGGCTGAAACAAAAGACTTGAAATCATGAAAAAGGATTTGACATGTTATCATAAGCTCTTAGTAGAATGAAAGAAATATAGATATTGCTTCTCTATGTCTGCACCGGCTCCCCGAGAAACATAAATGGATAAATTAATTTTCTAAAGGGTCTTGGAGAACACTATATCATTATCAATCAATTTCTCCACTCACCCATCCAACACCTCTACCAGGACCTTCTCCTAGGCTAACTTATCCTCCACATCACCCATAATCCACAAGTTAATTATCAACCTTAAAGACACCTAACCCACTTGGTACAATAACCACCATCTCCCCATTGAGAGGCAACCTCTACTCTATCATTCTCTCACCCAAAACTTTCAACTCTAATAGGGCGAAAATCAAGGCCTTGCCTAATCTAGACCTCTTAACCTAAGAAGATATGGAACCACTAAGAATGCTACACCAGCATGCTCAACTTCCCTCAACCTAACTTCAAATCTAACTAACCGATGAACCCTACTAGTCTTGTCTTTGCCACAATCAACAACACATGCGATGCTACTTAGAGCATCAACCACAACACTAGCCTTACTGGGGAAAAATAATACACACTCACATCATAATCCTTAAAGAATTATAGCCACCTTCTTTCTTGTTTTCTTCCATTCATACCTGTCATATTTAGCAAACAACCCCCATCATCCAGGACTTGCAACACTACTCCCAAATAGTTCACAAGGTATAACTAAATCAATGCTCCACCACTACAGGCCACCACAAACATCCTAAGGTAGGGTTTTTAAGACCCTATTCATGAGACCCATAAATACAACCGGTGCATAAGTCAACCAAAAACTCTACTAATATTCGAAATGCTCCCTCCCAATTTGAGAAGACACTTAGGGATATCACCTACCCTCATCCATACTTGGGAACAAAACCTGAACCTCAAATCAACCTTAGAGAAGTGACTAACCCATTGTAGTTGACCAAATAGATCGTCCATCCCTACCCATCATATTATAACCTTACGGGTCTTACACTCATCGAAAGCATGCTATGCAAATAGCCAAACCACCTCAATACCTCCAACATATCAAGATAAGTTTAGCAAAGATCACCAGACAAGACTTCTATGCAATAAGAACATAGGGCAACCCTTATAGACCCCTTCTAGCCACTATAGACTCATGCAACTATCCAGGACACATATGAATCCTATTAGCACAAAGGAATAACACAAGGAATAACAACTTCCAGACCCATCAAATCACCCTACTCAAAATGTCGGTCATAATATTGGACTTACTTAGGGTCAAATAAGTCATAGGAGAAGCAATAGAAGGGAACCTATTCACAAACTCCAGTAATAGCCCGCTAAGTCCAAGAAGCTCCTAATATATGATGAAGTCAAGGTCTAGGCTAATCTCTAATCACATTTGCATTACTAGGGTCCACCTTAATACCATCACTTGATATCACGCGACCTAGGAAGGTAGCCTCTTACAACCAAAACTCCCATTACTCCTATTTAGCATCCATCTTTCTTCCTTAAACTTTGTAGTACTGCCTTCAAATGACTCACATGCACTTCCTCACTTAGGGAAATGAACCATCATACCAAAACCACCATATATATAATAGAGTAGGGACTAAAGATCTTATTCATGAGACTTATAGATATAGCCAGTACACTAGTCAAATCAAAAGACGCTACCCCCAAATTAAAACTATCGGAAAGGACGCTCAAGAACTTATTGATTATCAAAAATATCTCAATAGAAAATACCATAGGTTCAACACCCCTAACTCTCTCAAGATTTTGAATGCAACCCTTAGGGATCAAGTGTACCTTAAGACAAGAAATGGACCTACCTCCTTTGCTACCACTTGACAACCTCCCACTCTAAAACGGGTTTATAGGGAGTTGAATTCTAACTCTACAGGTTCTACTATCCATAAAGACACAATATGTATGCAACTATTTCATCCCAAGTATGATATCAAATCCACCACATCTACTCCGACAAGCCACAAGGAAAGACTTAATGCAATAGGAACTCGGATCAACACCTATGAACCTTCTAGTAACAATACACACAACAAAAAGGATAGACACTAAAGGTTCATATAACAACTAGAGACACATAAGAAGTCCACTAGCAACCAACAGTAATAATGAAAGGAATAATGAAACTCAGATCCATCAAAAATCAAAACCTTCAACTTACCTTCCGACGCCTTCCTCTTTGAAGCGACATGATGAACTTGAAGAGCAAAGAACAATCATTAGGGTGGGGAGGGACTTACTCCAACTCTATGGCACAAATTAGAACATGAAAAAGGGAAACATTTCCTAAAATATCTCATAGCCTCCTACTCATAGTTGTGGTGCACAACATAAATATGAATAAGACTCTAATTGACGTAGTGTGTTGGACTCCGAGGATCTAACAACCTAGTGCTCTGATACCACCTTTGTCACAACCCAAGCCTAGGTCCTAGATATGACCAGCGAATGGAAACCTGAAGGAACTCCAAACAAGCCTTATAACATATCATTGCACATCCTTGGTGGCAGACGACATTAGAATCACAATAAGAGATAAATGTAAGCAAGGGAAAATTGGGACTAAGTAGAAACTTCCATATCATAAACATCAAGAGTCAATGGAGTCAAGCTCATAGCATAGATACATAACATATCCAACAATACTTCTACCACATAGATAAGAGCGGGGGCTAAGACAAAGGAACCGGACTCATCCTCATAGTCAATACATAAGTCAAAGAGAAAGTAATAATACATAACAAGAGATCATAAGTAATGTCCCCAAAATGGAGGACTCACCAATAAATTGAGTAAAACCATGCTAGCCATGTGGGTGGAGATGCTCAAGTAACGCTCCGGTTCCTACATGGTGATATCATGTAGGAACAAAGTATATGTTAGTACATTGGAATGTACTAAGTATGTAGGATGCAATGCAACAAGAGACAGGCAATAATCAAAATATATAATCATAGCAGGAAATAGTATATTAGCTACATGGCATGCTTGAACAAATGCTTAAGGTAAAACATGTTTGTAAATCATGATCAAGGAATATAACTCATTATAGAATACATACTCAACCCTTTCTTACCAATCTTCATGAAATAGACCAAATGGCCCCCACTCACCTTATGGCATAACCTTTTTTTTGAGTATTACTAATACCCCTACCGTACAACATAGTCTTTTTGGTAGATAGTATAAGACGTCCCCTACTTTAGGATATAATCTTTTGGGTAGGAATCGTGATTCATTCTACCTTACGGCATGGACTTTTTGATAGAATGTCCATACCTTACAATATGATCTTTTTTGTGGGAAGCATTAGTCTTTGTACCTTATAGCATGGCCTTTTCGGTAGGGGCTCTATACTTTACGATATGATCTTTTCGGTAGGAACTAGTAGTTATTATACCTTACGACATGGCTTTTTGGTAGGGTGTCCATACCTTACGATATGATTTTTTTTGGTAGGAACTATTAGTTATTCTACCTTACAGGTTCGTCTTTTTGATAGGGTGTCCATACCTTACAATATGATCTTTCTAGTAGGAACTATTAGTTATTCTACCTTACGGCATGGACTTTTTGGTAGGGTGTCCATACCTTGCGATATGATCTTTTAGGTAGGTATCATTAGTCTTTCTACCTTAAGACATGGCCTTTATGGTAGAGATCATAGAACTAGATCATTAGAACATTTCACTTCAAACAATAAGGGAAGACCTCCATTTTCTCAAGAGCACAACAAACATGGAAACCCAACAATCTACTTGCAACACCGTAGGTACTCTTTCACGAAAGTAACTCATATAAACATTCCTATCATTATCATATAGTTATCATATACATATATTACTTCCATAATCATTAGATCATTATTTTATTATCATATGGCCATTCAACTCATAAGACATACATTAGACATTCAAGTCCTCAAGAAACCGTAATTGGATATTTTATTAAATACAGGTGTGAAATGGTGGCATAAAACTATGAAATAAAGAGATGAAATCATTCAACTAAATCCATTTTAAAATCGTCAGTCAACACCTTGCAACTCTCTTAACGAATATACATCAAAATCCCTCATCAAATCTTACAATAAGTCCAAGATTTATAGTTCAAAACATAGTAAAACAGTCAAAACTTTACAAATCTTTAACATAGTTCATAGACATGTTTATACTAGTAAACCCATTTGTAAAATTAACTTTAAATCATGCAAATTAAGTTAAAAAGAGATTAGTGCACCATTGGTAGAAGAACCCAATGGCTAAAACCTACATACTTTGACTTTTGAGAGTTTCTTGAAGAAGATTTCAAATAGAGACTTGAAGCTTGAATGAAATATTTTGATCCAAGAAGAGATTGGGAAACTTAAATCTTGAGGAGGACATGGGGCTTGATCTGTTTTCCTTGAATTCCCACAAGACTTCTTGAAAATCTTGAGAATGAATGGAGAATTTGATGAAGATTAGAGATGATTCTGAGAGGTTTTTGGTTGTTTTTTAGGGCTCAAAATGGCTAGAAAATAAGGGATTTTCGTGTATATAGGTATAGGGTTATTACTCAATTTCCCTAGAGTAAAAAAACCCATTTTTTGAAAGTTTTTGAACTATTACACATCATGTTCGCGTCACGGACCCATCGCAGATAACTACTATTTTTTTGAAGTTTCACCATAATTATTTTTCTTCGCACGAACAAAGTATACCTTGTAGGTACTCATTTTCTCACACAATTTTGTCTTCTGAACAGAAATAGTTGTTCGGGTTTGTGAAATTCTGCATGGATTTTGAGATATTATAAAAAAATATATCTTAATGTCTTTTCAAGATACGTGAAGGGGGGGTTAAGTATCCTTGATTTGAGATATAAGGAAATTACGATTATGGGGGCATTCCTAGGCAAGTGTGGGGCATTTCAGTTGGCTTGAGAATTTGATATGGATGTATGTTTGTATCTTCATTCATATGAACTCTAATTGATGATTATACCTTATTCCTTTCCGTATGTATTTTTCAAATGGAGTTTGGTGGTTATTTTTGTTCATTAAGCAGGGATGACTTTTGAGCATATTTTGCTGAGTTTGCATGAATACGAGTTTTTAGCATAAAAACTGATATTGAAAAGATTCTTCATGATATGCAAAGACTTGTGAAACACGAGTTTTTTTTAAAAGAAAGCACTTGATGTTTTGACGAGTTTTGATGGAATTGAGCATTTGGTCTTAATGATGTTTTGATTAAATATTTCATGATGACATAAATGAATTTTCAAAAATATAATTATTTATGGAATATGATGATGATGGGTTTCAAAGAGGATATTTTGGGAGTAGTATCGAGCACCGAGTTGGGTTGGGTATAAGTGACTTCAACCCTATAACTACATTGCCCGCGTAAGATAGTTGTGCAACATGTTCTAGCAACTCCTATCCCAAAAAGATGGATGGAGATGATGAATCATGATTCATGTTGTAGATACTAGCTTTCTTACCTTGGCAAGTAACGGACTGGCGAGCAACGATGTTGTCTTCATTATGCACCATCCAACAGGGTAGTGGGATGTATGTCGATTGTAGAAACTACTTAAATTATATATTTGATTTGAATGAGTTACATACTTAATTATATTTTGAGGAGCATTATTTTATTATAAAATTTTAATAATTTGGTATGAGTTGCATACTACTAATTTTATTTTTAAAACATGATCTCATTTTTAAACTTGCATACTTTAATGAGTTAAGTCGCTTGAGTTGAGTAGATTGTTGAGTTGAGTTCCTTAATTTAAGTATTTTAGTATACCTATTCCTTTCTAGCCATTATATATACCAGTATATTCTATGTACTGACGTCCATTTGGGTTTGCTTCATGATGCACAGGTAGGTATTAGAGGAGTTCGACATGTGCACCATTGAAGTTCTGATCCATAATTCCAGAGATGGTAAGCTGTCCTTACCTTTGTAGGAGCATCTTTTTCTTTTGATGAGTATTGTATTTTCTCCAAGTTGAGTTGGGTAGCCATGGCCTATCATGGTACCATCTAGATGTTAGAGATTGAGACTTCATAGACATCGAGTAGAGGATGTGGATTATTGATTCTATCTTTTTCAAATTATTTTATTGGTAACTATTCTTTGTATAAAGACTTGGTTCAATTACTTTATACTCTTTCCTTTGAGTATTATTCTTCCATTGTTGAGTATGATGTGAATATGATGCGAAGTGGTTCGATCAGAAACTAACAATAGCCTCTGAGTGTCAACCACGCTAAGGGTACCCTTCCAGGGCATAACATAGACATTGAGACTTGTATTTTGTTTGAGCATTCTCATTTTTAGAGACTTGTACACGTGACACCCATTCTGGGATGGTTATAGTTTTAATTACTTGTACTTATCCATCTAACTAGTTTATGGGTACGCGAGTTGCGCATTTACCCCATATCAATGAAATATATAGTTTATAAATATTTTATGAGTATTGTTGAATATATTTTCTGAATTATAAAAATGTCAAACATTGATTTTATTTAATTAGTTCAATATAGGAAAAGTTTCTGTTGATAAATGCCCTCAAATGCCTTGGTATACTTTTTGACTTTTACTCAGAATGTCTCATAGTATTTTCAAGGTCTGTCTATCATAACTAAAGTTGTTCAAATTGTTTTTTTAAATTTCTTTTAAGATGTTATACAATTTCAAATTATCAACTATTTTTTCTGAAAAATATCCTCACGTTTGAACTATACAACACAAAAGAGAGAATTTGATTGAAGAATAAAAATATAATGTCCAACTTTATATGTCAGGGATAGGATTCTTTTAATTTTTTAAAATTTTATCTTGGAACTTTTTATTTATATAACATATGGTGAGATAGTTACATGTTAAAAGCTTGTATATACTTTTCTTCCTTCAAGGATTCTAGCTAGCTCCAAACTATGCAAGCTAAAAGTAGAGGACTAATGCTGAATGAATCCCGATTGCATACATTAATGCTGAATGAATCCTAAATGAATCCCGATTCAAGGCTTCTAGCTAGCTCCAAACAATGCAAGCTAAAGGTAGAGGATTAATGCTGAATGAATTCCGATAGCATACATTAATAAATTTAAGCTATTATTATAATACTAAAGAATAATATAAAATATGCTAAATTATGGGTAATCCATAGATTGTAAGAGAATTTTATTTTAAGCTATAGCGTATTATGAGAGAAGGAAATGATAGAATTTAAAGGCATGCAAGTTTGTCAATACAATAATATACCATTTTTAATACTCAGAAAGAAAGCCAAAATGTATACAAAGTGCATCTTTTCTTCACCTATTTACTACAAAATTTGTAAATCGTCATAAAGATAAAATAACATTACCATTTTGTAAATAATAATTATAAAGCATGTGTATTTATGCAATATATATCGGGTGAAAAGGATAAACAAACAATAACAAAAACTTAAAGCTAAAAAAAGCAAACAAAAACCATAAATGCTATGTGAATTACATTAAATTTTATATCCCAAACAAAACCCGCTCTGAATTAATGCTCCT
This sequence comes from Solanum sejunctum, assembly GCA_025642045.1. Classification (NCBI taxonomy): domain Eukaryota; kingdom Viridiplantae; phylum Streptophyta; class Magnoliopsida; order Solanales; family Solanaceae; genus Solanum; species Solanum sejunctum. Next base: position 15,663 of record JAOTQJ010005432.1, read on the forward strand.
CTGTTGATATCATGAGTTTATCATGCACTAATCTGGCAAGATAGGAAAAATAAGGAAATAATATTTTTATTTATATTTGAAAAATAGAAGACACACACACACACACACACACACACACACACACACATATATATATATATATATGTATGTATATATATATGTTCTTTCTATTCTATTGAAACCAATAAGAATGTAAGTTTGTATATCACGAACGATCTTTTTAGTGTACAGAAGGGGGTAGTCATTTTCTTTTTCCTCAAATTCTTTTTCGTTCACCCACAAGTTACAAATCTTATAAAAGTCATTCAAAAAATGAATCAAATTGTAAAGAAAATTTAATAGATAACTGAAAGTTTTGAACCAAAAATAAGAAAATAGTGTGCTAACCTCAAATAAACTACAGCACCAGCACCCCGCTTACAAGCAATGACGAATAAGCCATTGACAATATAATTCACTTTAAAGAATTTTCTTAATCCTTATATAAATAATGCAAAGAGTTTAGGCAAATGAAGATCCCCTTTCTTCACTTACCAAGAGGACCTTAATTTTCATGTTCCTATCACAACCCAAGCCTAGGTCGTCCTAGATGTGACACAACAAATAGGAAATCCGAAGTGACCCCAAACAAGACTCTTAGCATACCATCCATACATACTTGGTTGCGAAACCCAAATAAAGCAATAACAATAATAAAAAGGGGAAGCTGGACTAAGGAGAGTCTTTCATAATAGCATAGGAAAAAGGATTTCAAGCTCAATACATAGACAACCATATTATCCAACAACACCTCTACTAGTGAATGGAGCGAGAGCCAAGACACTTCTCGGGTTCACCTTCAAGTGTTAAGTATCCAAATATAATAAACCAGTCTTCACAAGCATAAGTGAAAAGTAGATATTATCCTCGGAGTTGAGGACTCACCAAAAGCTTTCTTCAAGAGGACCGAACTAGTCACGTGGAGGAGGAGGATCAATAGGAGATCTGATCCCTACATGGTGATATCATGTAGGTATAGAGTATACATTAGTACATAGAATCTACTAAGTATGCTGGGTGCAATGCAACAATGACATGACCCGTAATAACCAAGATGCCTAATCATAAACAATGGGTATAATCTCAATATGACATGTATGATCAATGCTTGTAATAAAACATGCATGTAAACATTAAACTTGCATATTATAATATACATATATGAGAGGATAACTTAATAGACATATAAGACTAAACGAGCTACTACTTGGAATCCGGATGCATAACACCTACAGGAGAAGTTGTGGTCTACCTTCCAAGGTAAACCATACTTGAACCCAATTTGTGGGTAACTTGACCTAGATGGATACACTATTAATGGCCTTTTATGAAAATAATATAATCCTATGGTGGCACATAGTTTAGAGACTAAGACTTTATATAAGGACCCCTTGAGTCGAGCCCCCACCTTAAGCCTCAATTGGTGCCAAGTCTAGTCACTTGGAATACTTGAAATAATCATAAATTTAATCATATCATGAATAACTTGTAAAGACTTGATAACATGGCATGAGTAGCTCATTCACATACTTAACCCTTACATGGGCATATACCTTATTTTAGAGGGTAGAAAACAATACATGAACTTGACCCCTTAAAGTAGGTATTGCATTTCACATGAGGGCAGAAACTTGTAACATGCTTGACCCCTACTAGTGAGCTAAGCTTGAACATAAGGGTAAAATTTTAATCATGCTTGACCTCTCAAATAGACATAATTTGCTCACAAGAGGGTAGGATTATAGAATAAGGCTCAACATGTCGCATAGAAACCTTTACACGAGGTTAAAACATGCTTGGGAGCCCATAATTATCATAAAAACACTTGACTTGCAAATCATACAATAGCTTTTCAGCAACATAAAAATCCTTGTCATGTAAATTTAGTCAAACATGGGTAACGACCTGCTAGGTTATTTTAAGAATTAATGCTCTTGAATTCCTAAAAGATTTATTTTAAAATATTTTAAAGGGGTATTTTGGACTATTCAATAACTATGACTATTTAATTTATGGGTAAATTGAAATAGCTAGTTAATTAGGGGACTAAATTAATAGCCTGTTAAATATCCTATACCACTTAGTATATATATATATATATATATATATAAGAAATTAGTTATTAGAGTTCTTTTGCCTAAGATGTGTTTTTCAAGATTCCGAGATGCACCAAAATACCCCAATTGCATCCTCGCGAAAGCCGAAGACAAAACCAGAGAAAACTCAGAGCGGCCGCTTGAGGAACTAACAACATCATCATTAAGTGGACAACTATCTTGCGATGTATTTGAAGAAAACTAGAGGTAAAATTGTTGGGAATCGTATTGCGGAGCTTGATGGGATCAGTGTGAGGGCCTTTTTTTTTAAGTGGTGGGGTATAATGGGAATTATATTTAGTGGTGAGAATTTGGTTTTTGAGGGTGGAATATGTAGTGCTAAATATCCTTCTAAGAATTTCAGTGAAAGTCCTGATTGGGAAGGGAAAAAGCACTTCTCTTCCTGAGGTATTATTTTTGGATCTATTTTGTTTTATTCTAATAAAGTTGTTTCCTTTATGTATATTCTGTAATTTTTTTGTTTTGTTTATTTGATTGGGGTCCACCACGGACAACCAAGTATACTACTACAGGATTTTATGCTGCTTTTGTTATTTCAACCTATTTGCGAGAACCGTTTACAAATCATGGTGTTACGAATTTTATTCGAAAGGGAAAGGCTCAATTATTTGACTAATCATGGTTCAACTAAGGCAAGTGAATTTCTTAACCTTTGTTAAGTATATAGAATCTTGTGCTTCTTGTGTGAGGTA
>JAOTQJ010005443.1:0-56217 GCA_025642045.1 Solanum sejunctum
ATGTAGAAAACCCTTATAATATGTATAGAATGCATATAGTTATAGGTTGGTTCTCCCGAGCCTTATCAGCAACAGGTGTCGGTCCGCCCTACGGGACTTTGGGGCGTGATAGTATTGGGGAATGTCTCGGATGATATGAAAATAGAATATAGCTAAGTGTAGGTACTTTCATATTTGGGAACACATAGGCCCAAAACAAAAATTGTTGGACCGAAAAATAAAAACTGCTCACAAAATAAACTAAGGCGCACCCTAGCGCATCGCGCCTTTAGCACGAAAACCTCACTAGAAAGTTAATTTTGGGAAAATAAAATTGTGATTTGTTCGCTCTAAAATCGGGGTTAGACCCTTGTCCAACTCAATTTGACCCCCTAAATAAGAATATGAAGTTGGATTTTTTTGAAATAATGCACAAATTTTGAGATATATGGAAATTATGATTTCAGGCATTTTCAAGGCACATTATCAGGCAGTTTTTGGGATCGTTACAATATCTCCCACTTAGAAACATTCGTCCCAGAATGTCAAAGAAACGTACAAGAGAAGAGTAATCATAAAGAGGTCATCTCCAACAAGAATGCAACAATATACTTTAAAACACCATTTTCAAAATTTCAATATAAGTGTAAAATCACCATGAACCTTCTCAATGTAAACATGAATTCATATAAATGACTTAGGGGCTAAAATATAAGGTATGAAATCACAAAAAAAAGATTGACATGTTATCATAAGCTTGAATAGAATGAAAGACATATGGATATCGCTTTTTCATACCCACTCTGCTCCCCGAAATACACTCTAGACTTGACGATTCTTCCAATGGGCCTTGACGAGCACCACCTCCTTTTGATCAACTTTCTACCCTTCATTCCAATACCTCTAGTTGGACCTTCTCCTATGCCAACTTGTCCCCCACAACACCCACAACCTCATGGAGTCCTATGACACTATAGCCACCAACACATTCCCCTCAACCTAAAAGCATGAAGAATCAGGAAAACCATAACGATATCCCTAGGTTATTCCTCCCTCATGCAACTTTACCAACCTCCCTCTACATTCTATAGGGACATACAACCCTAAACTCATCTTTCAACCTTAATCACACATAGCCTACTTGGTACCACAAACCACCATCTCCCCCTAGGGAGACAACCTCCATTCCACCATTCTTCCATCCAAAGCTTGAAACTCTAATAAGGCGGAACCAAGGCCTTGCTTAACTAGGCCTCTCCATCCAAAGAAAATTGGAACCACCAATAACACCATAGTACCATTCTAAATTTCCTCAACCTAACTTTCAATCTAACCAACCGATGGACCCCACTAGTCTGCTCTTTACTACCATTATCCACATATGCTAGGCTACCCATATACACCCTACTTAGACCATCAACCACAAAATTAGCCTCAACGGGAAAATAATGCACACTCATATGACAATCCTAAGAAGTTCTAACCACCTTCTTGTTATCCTCAACTCATAGCTATCATACTTAGCAAACAACATTTAATCCCCCAAGACTTGCAATAATACCCGCAAATGATAAATTAATATCTCTAATGAATAATACATGCATAATCATAATAGATAAATCATCTCATGGTATAGGCTTAAAATGAGTAATCGTGTATTTTTAATCAAACTATCATAAAGTCCCAATATAGTATATGATCAATATCTCTAATGAATAATAACCATAGGCAACACAATTTGGAAACATGTAATTTTTATAGAAATGGAAGATTGGGCTTCATGGGTGAAAGGTACCCATGAATAAAACCCACATACCTTAGACCTTAAATTTCTTGAAATTGAGTTTTGAAAGACTTAAAGTTTGAAAGTGGATCTTGGAATGAAAAGCTTGCTCTTGAGTTTCCTTTAATTTGTATTGGGGTTTTGATGGAGGCTCTTGAGAGGATTTGAGATTGTATTCCAATGGGGAGGAGTGAATTTGATCTTTAGGAATTGGGTTAGGTCTTTAGGGGGTAATAATATGACATTGGAATTCCTAAAATACCAATAGAAATGGCTAAATTTACGGAATGCCATTAATGAGGCAGAATTTAGCAAAAACCCATATATATCCCTACATATACAAGTTCTATGGAAATGGATATAACTCTTCATCCAAAATCCAAATAAGGTGAATCCAAGTGTGCTGTTAAGATAATTCAAATAGATTTTATTTGGTAGGTCATGGGCCTCCCAGTTCGTTGTGTGCTAAGAGATATCCCCCTTTAAAGTTGACCTTGTTACTAGTACTTATGCAAAACTTAGCCAACGAAAATTCCTTTGTACTTGGCTTGATGTAGGGGACCCACGATGGTATTAATCGAAACAAATAAGCTTGAATTAGATTTAAATGAGAGTCTGAAGCTTGAATGAGTTTCTTGAGACCTATAAGTGAGTTTGGGACACCTGAATCGGGTGAAATATTTGTCTAAGTGTTTGAGAGAGTACTTGGGAATGTCTTGTATGATATGAAAATGCAATATAGCTAAGTATAGGTATTTTCACGTTTGGGAACACTTAGGACCATCACCAAAAAGCTTGGACCGAACAAGAACAACTGCTCACAAAATGAAGTGAGGCATGCCCTTGGCGCGTAGCGCCTTGGGCGCGAAAATCTCATTGGAAAGTGAATTTTAGGAAAATGAAATTGTGATTTGTTTGCTCTAACATTTGGGTTAGACCCTTCTCCCACTAAATTTGACCCTCTGAACAAGAAGATGAAAATAAATTTTTGAAATAACGCACGAATTTTGAAATATTTAGAAATTACAATCCGAGCATTTCCAATGCACATTTTCAGGCACTTTTTGGGGTCATTACACTGGTGATAACCTGTGAAACAATCTATGAATAATTGTATTAATGATTGACACAATTGTCAATGAGAATATAGATGTTTGGTAATGAAAAATCATCCGTGGGGCTGTCTTTATTGAGATCTATATAATTAACACATATTCTAATCTTTCCATCCTTCTTCGGAACCAGAACAATATTTTCCAACAAAGTGGCATATTATGTCACTTCTACCACATTGGATTATATTTTCTTAATAACCTCCTCCTTGATCTTTATACACAAAATTGGTTTGAATTTCCAAGTCTTTTGCTTCATTGGACTGAATTTTGGATTGATCGGCAATTTGTGAGAGAAAATGTTTGTGCTCAAACTTGGCATGTCATCATAGGACCAGGTGAAAACATCCATATATTCTTTGAGCAAGCTGATAAGTTCCACTGTAGAAGCAGTCTTCAAATGGACACTAACATTGGTTTCTTTGACACATTCTTCATCTCCTAAATTCATTATTTTAGTATCCTCCAGATTAGGCTTATCTCGGCTCTCAAACTATCTCAATTCTTTTGAAACATGTTTTGGTATTATGGTCCTTTCATCGTACTCCTCAATCTCATTATCACTTACTGCATTGTACTCATCCAGCTTATGACATGATATGACACTTGGCAGGTCTAAAATTTTCTTTACTTAAATCATAAACAAACATAGTTAGATAGAAAAATTGAAATGATAAAAGGGATGACAAGTAGAATTTAACATAAACAGAGGCTTTCATACAATTGAACTTTTTGAAACATCACAAGGGAATTTAAAGCATAACCAAACAAGAACAAAACAATAATAAAGGTGGGTCTCAGGCCTCCTCTGGATTGCCAACTATCTGGAAATAAGTAATTAAGTAACTCTCCATCTACCAATGCGGCGGGAGATCATGATCTGAGTAGATGTCTAATTAGCACTTGCTCATCCGGCCTCACTTGTTGAATTCTCAATGTCTTGGCTATATCATCAATAACAACATCAATTTCTTCAAAAATATTTAGACTATCACCATTGACATAGTCTCACACAAAAAATGACTGGTATAAATAAGGTATCAACCTATAGTGGCTGATTGACTTTCTTGTTCAGCGCCTCCCAACCATCATCTTCTAAGGCAATATACTCTAAACCAAACTTCAACTGCTTCATCGACAATTGGATGGGATCAGTGATACCTTGCATGTATTTCTATAATCGAAAACCTAGTTTGAAACTATTTCTAAGCATAATAACAACTATCATCTTATAGACAGTAGGCATAGAAGGCTCGAGTGCAAAATCATCACCGATGCATTCACTATCTCCACATTATAAAAATTAGAACCTTTAGCAACATTGTTGATGATTGGTGCATGCATATTTGAGCGAATTTGCTCACCATAAATGATCACTTCACAATTGTTCCACACAAACTTCATTATCTGATAAAGGATAGAGGTCACATCTCCAGCCTTATGAATTAGAGCCTCCCCAACAACATGTTGTAGCTAGTAATAATGTCCATCACTTGGAATCTAGCAATGAACTCAACAGGTCCTATATGAATTCCTAAATTTATGGATTTTAATGTGTCTCTTTGATCACCACCAAAAGATCTCACATTAACCTAACCCTGATGAATCTTTCAACAACAAAATTCAATCATTTAAGAGTGGACAAAGGAAATATGTTTAGACCAGATTCATTGTTGATTAGAACATGATATAGAATTATAACCTGATACTTAATTGTGACATGGAGTGCTTTATTATTCATCGATCCTTCAAATAGAAATTTTACATCACTAAAACTGATGCGATGTCCTCAAATAACTTGGGTTATCATAGCCGCAAGATTAACACTATTTATTCCCACAGGCACATAAATATCTTCTAATAATTTCATTAATGCTTGCCTATGCTATTGTGAATTCATCAACAACTCCCATATAGAAATTTAGGTTGGCTTTTTCTCTAAATGTTTGATAATAGAATATTTATTAGGCTGCATTTTCCTCTAAAACTCTTCTGCTTTAGCTTCACTTATCGGCCTTTCATGTTGATCATTTTTGGTCGATCCTTGAGCCAACTCTTGAGTGTATAACATATAATAGACCTAACCAGACCCTTCATATTAGCAGTTTTAATCACAAACTTCTTTTGAGCAGGAACTTCCCTTATATCAAAGCAGCAACAACTTTTGGAGATGTCAGAATCACAAACATTGGTTTCTTAGTGATGCACAAAGATGTTTCACTCTTCTCTAGACTATCAGTATTATCAAGGACTATTGTCTTAGTTATACACCAATCCTCGTCTTTTCTCAATCATATTGACAGTGCTTCCTCCATTGATTAGGTAAAGGATTACTATTGACATTCAAAGCGGTGTTCAAAGAACAACCATGTCGTGCTCAATCAAATCTTGAATCTTATGGTTTAGGTTTATGCAATCTTTAGTATCATGTTCAACACTATTGGAATGATAAGTACATGTCTAGTCACTCCTAAAGAATTAAGAGCTCATGTCTACTAGCTTTGGAGGGATTGGATAGATCAGTCTTGTAGATGATAATCTCTCAAATAACTTCGTTCGACTTTCAGCAAATAGAGTGAACACCTTAGGAGGTTTCTTTTATGAGCTTAGAAGTGGAGGGTTATAATTATTTAGTAGAGGTGGGGGTACTTGATGGTAATTTGGAGAGTTAGGGAAGCGAGGCATTGGGGTTTGAAATCTCAAATATGGTGGGATTTGATAGTTTAGTTATGGGGTTTGGTAGTTTGAGGTTGAGTAGTTGGTAGGAGGGGTTTAATAAATTGGTTGAACATTGGAGCAGTTTGGTGATGCAATTTGGTAATTTGGGTGGATATTTAGGTATTGTTGAATGGTAGTGAAGGGAAAAGGGTTGGTAATTTGGAGGTAGAGTTTGGTGCCCTAGTTGGGTATAACAAATAGGAAATGAACTTTGAGAAGATTGAATGTATATTTGGGGAAGTGCGATTTTCTGAAGTTATTACTAAAGGGTTTTGACACATCATCTGTCCTCTAATTCAGCAGTCCTAAAGATCCAGCTGGACTAGAGCACGAACAATCTTGCCTGTTCTATGTCCATCCTTAATAGTCTCCCCTATTTTGACTATCTTAGCAAATTTTGCCCCAATAAGTAACATCATTTTGTCATAAAATTCTAGCTCTTAGATGTGTACAAATACTTCGACAACCTCTTTCTCTAACATAGGTGGTCGAACTCTAGCAGTCTCTTTCCTCCATTTATATGCATACTCATGATAACTCTCTATGCATTTCTGCTTTATCTTTTCTAAGGAATAGCTATCCGGAGCGATCTCGAAATTATAGGCAAATCTCTCAACAAAATCCTTGGCCGTAGTGAAATGCCCCAAAATGTGCTTTGAAAATGCTCATATTTGTAATTTCTATATATCTTAAAATCTATGAGTAATATCGAAAATCTGACTTCATATTCTTGATTAGGGGCAAAATTGAGTGGTAAATGGGTATAACCCAAATTTGAGAGGACCCATAGCAAAAAATAGTTTCATTAATTTATGATTTCTAGAGATCATCCGCACCCTGGTCGTGACATGCTAGGGGCGTAAAGCAGTAGAAAAGTGGCCTGCACGATTGTTCTATGTCGCGCCAAGGATGCGGACCAGTGTAAGTTTTTCCTTGGTTTCTCTATTTCGGCCAAGGGCGTTGGAGTCATACTATTATGACCCAAGCTTAGGGCCTAGATTTGACATTGCTAATGGGAACCCAAAAGGACCCCAAACAAGCATCTTAGCATATCGCTCACACATCCTTAGTCGTGGAAGAAAAATAAACAACATAAGAGATATAAATAAGGGAAATGGGACTATGGGAAGTCTTGATATTTATAAAAGCATAAGAGAGTCAAGCTCATAGCATAAGTATATCAATTATCCAGTAACACCTGTAACATGGAATAGAGCGGAGGCCAAGACACTTTCTAGGCTCACCCTCATAGTATCAAGTGTTCAACATAAAGAAGTATCAAATAGCAAGAGTAGCATATAGAGTGTCCTCGTACTTGCAGACTGACCAAAGCTTATCTCCAAAGCATCGAATAGCCGTGTGGAGTATAATCAAGAGTTGCTCAAGCTCTTACATAGTAATATCATATAGGCATAGAGAATGCGTTAGTATGTTTGAATGTACTAAGTATGTAGTATGCAATGCAACAAGACATAAGACAATATAGTCAAAATGCATAATCATAAGCAATGGATAGGTACAATATCAATATGGCATGTATGATCAATGCTTGAAGTAAAACATGGTTGTAAATCATACATTTTGCATAGTACATATCATATATGGGAAGAGACTATAATCAATATAGACCAAGCGAACTACTACTTGAAATCCAAGGCATGTCACCCTCTTGTAAGGTGATTGAGGTACTCAGCCCTCAACAAGGTGATTAGGCATCTCACCCCCAACAAGGTGATTGAGGTACTCACCCTTAACAAGGTTATTGGGGATGTCACCCCCCAACAAGGTGATTGAGGTATGTCACCATCCAACATGGTGATTGGGCATGTCACACATGCTCTCCCCCCCTCCCCCCTCCCCCCAAAAAAGGCGATTGAGGCATGTCACCCCCTCAACAAGGTGATTGGGCATGTTACGCCCTAACAAGGTATGATCTACTTGCAACATCATAAATAGTTTTTGTGAATTCAATGCATACATACAAGCCCTTAATCATTATAAAGTCACTTGGCTTATAAACCATGTAATAGATCATCAATAACTTGAGAATCCTTGTCAATATATTTCACCAAACACTTGGTGGGTGCATAATGCTTGTTAAAAATCATATAATTCCAGAGTGAAATAATTTGAGAAAACTCAGGATTAATCCACCCACCAACATATAGTAAAACCCTTATGTAAGGTAACTAGAAAATCCATCATCAAATCTCATAATAGATCATAGTTTCATAGCTCAAAACATGCATCATCTTAATAGACAAAATCTATTCATGGTATATGCCTGAAATAGATAGACACGCATAATCAATCAATATTTCATAAAGACCAAACATAATTTATAATCATAATCCATAATAAGAGATACCCATAGATGATACTACTTGAAAACATGCAATTTTAATAAAAAGAAATATTGAGCTCCATGGGTGAAAGGACCCAATGTATGAAAGCCACATACCTCAAACTTGGGTTTTCTTGAGATGAGCGTGAAGAGAACTTAGAGGTTGAAGTGAATCCTTGAGTTCCAAAGTTAAGCTTGAAATCCCTGAACTTGGAATGAAATATTTGGTTGAGAGGGTCTTGAGTGATATAGAGTTGAAAAATGTCTAAGTATGGGTTATTTACGCATAAGTGGGCATAGGACTATGACCTAAATACCCTTTTCCAACACAAAAAAAAATATGGAAAACTCAATACCGGTCCGCATCTGGTCCGTGACATGGACCCAACACGAAGGCCAAATTAGCACTAATCTGCACCCCTGCCGCATCGTGGCCAAGGCATATATGCTCTTTAGAAATCATAAATTAGCAAAATTTGTTTTCCACTATGGGTTCTCTAAAATCAATGTTATACCAATCTCCCACTCAATTTTGCCAAATAATAGAGAATATGAAGTCGAAGTTTCAATATCGTGCATGGATTTTAAGATAGATGAAAATTATGATTATAGGCTTTTCAGAGGCACATTTTTGAGTCATTTCAATATCTCCCCTTGGGAACATTCATCCCCGAATGTCAAAGAAACATGCACATTGGAAGCAATCATGAAGATTAGACCCAACATGAATGCAACAAATGCGCTTAAACATCATTTCCAAAAAGTCTCAACATGAGTATCAAAAATCACCATAAACCTGTTACCATGAACATAAATGCATGCAAAATGAGATAAGGGGATGAAACTTAAGACTTGAAATCATACAGGGACTTAAATTAGTACTTTTGTCATAATTAGAGTGGAAGATATATAGATATCACTTTCTCATGTCTGCCTCGGCTTCTCATGTGGCATTTTCAACTTGTTGGTTCTTCTAAAGGACCTTGACGGAAGCTACATTTTTATTTCTCAACCTCTTCACATGTCTGTCAAAAATCTTCGTCGAGACCTCCTCATATGTCAAATTATCTTCTATAATACCTACAACATCCAAGGGCACTATAGCACTTGGGTCACCCAAACACTTTTTCAATAGGAACACATGGAAGACTGATGAATCATATTTATTTCCATGGGCAACTCCAACTCGTATGTAGCCTTACCCACTCTACTCAAAATGCTATAAGGACCCACAAACCTTGGGCCCAATTTTCCCCTTTTGCCAAATCAAACCACACCATTCATAGGTGAGACTTTCAAGTAAACCCAATCACCAACCTTAAAATCAAGATCTCTTCTCCTTACATTGAAGGAGGACTTTTGTCCACATTGGGCTATTTTCAATCTCTCCCTTATTAATCTCACCTTCTCCAAGGCTTCCATACTTAAATTTAGACCTAGCAAAGCTATCTCCCCCACTTCAAACTACCTAACTAGAGATCTACAATGCCTACCATAAAGATTTTCAAAAGGAGTCATAACAATGCTTGAGTGGTAGATATTGTTGTAAGCAAACTCAATCATTGGAAGATGTTCACCCCAACTACGCTTAAACTCCAAAACACAAGCTCTAAGCATATCCTCAAGAATTTGGATAGTCCTATCAGCTTGACCACCCATTTGATGGTGAAAGGCCATGCTAAACTTAACCTTGGTACCAAGAACCCTATAGAGGGCTTCCAATAGTGAGAAGATAAATTGAGCACCATAATTTGAAATGATTGACAAGGGCACCCTACGCAATCTAACGAACTCATGTATATATAACTTGGCATAATCTTCGGTAACTTAGAAGGCATATTAGACCTATAGGTGTTCCAGTGGCCAAGATAACTCTAGAGAGAGAAAAGATAAAACGTAGAGGACTTATAGGTAGACATGAATCGGTGGTAAACTAAAATATTTGTTATTAGAATCATGATATTATCTTTAACCTTGTATCTTTATTATTTGTTTAGTCTAACTCAGAATATTTTAAACAGTGTTAATTTATCTTGTAAGGAACAAGAGCGAGTGTACCCACTGAACTAAAAAACAACGCATTTCAAGAATGCACATATTGTGGGGTAACATGTTTTTTGCAACAGTAACCTCCTTAAAATTCCTTTTAGGAATAGTAGACGTCCTTTGTTCAAAAGTAATTCTGGTTATTTGAACCTCTACTTTTCACCAAGGGCCTAAATCCTATTTGTAATAGGGGTCTTGATAGGACCTTGCCAATCCCCGCGGAACATCCATATCTCCATTGTTGGAGTCTCCAGATGAGGCAGCTTCTTCTAATCCATATCTCAATGAAATATTGGCCAATTTTAGTATCTCAAATAAGAGAAAAGCCAAAGAGGTTACTGAATTGGCTTCTTTCGAGAGTCCTTCTTTGATAATTCTCTCCATAGATTAACTAGACGATATCCTAATCAGAGAAATTATTATAAGCGTCCTTCTTTTCCTGATACTCAGTTTGAGGAAGATGGTTTTTTAACTCGAACTTCCCATGATGGCCAAGGCATTGTTGAATGGAATATTGGTGGAATGGATGAACATTAGATCTATTGATTACTCTATGAGATAGACATCTGTATTACTAGCTATAAGTTGCGTGGATCTTCTGATAAAGAAGCAGACTCCATGATTATTGTTGGATTTACCAGAATGCTTAAGCATTGGTGGGATAATTACATCACCGATAGTGTAAAAAATAGAATTATCAATGCTACCATTATGGTCACCGCTATAAAAACTAAAGGCAGTGTCGAAACCCAGGCTCTTGAAGCTAAAGAAGATGCCTGTGCTACTCTGCTCTACTACATTGCTAAATACTTTGTAGGCGAGCCTAAACTCTTCTAAGACAGGAGCCTAGAAATCCTTAACAATATGTCCTGCCCCAAGTTAGGAGTCTTTAGATGGTATAAAGACTAATTTATGGTTAAAAATATGACTAGGCCTGACTGTAATAGTGATTTTTGGAAGGACCGATTCATTAGTGGTCTACCACCTCTCTTTGCAAAAAAGGTTAGGACTAAGATCAGGGATAGATGTGAAGGCAAAATCCCGTATGATCTGATGACATTTGGATACATTATTAGTCCTATCAACACTACAGTCTTAGAGTTGTGTACTGACCTTAAGATTAAAAGCCAACTTAAGAAAGATAGATTGATCACTAGACAAGAGCTAGGAAGTTTCTGCCATGACTTTGGTTTTGGCAAAATTAGGAGATTTTCCTTCTAAGGTTTCTAAGAAAGCATTTAGGAAGTCTGCCTATAAGTCCCTATTTGTTCCTTGTTGTGTGATATAAAATTTTTGAATTTTGATGATTTTTTGTTAGGAGCCTTAGAAAGTAACTTAGCTGATGGCCTTGTTTACTTTAACTGCTACCCTAACTTCTCTATTGATATTAACAATCCTAATATTATGGATACGTTAACTCTTAATCTTAAAACTAAGAATATAACAGCAAATCTGAAACTAAAGAATTAGTTGTCATCTACCGGGTTTATTACAGACTCATGGGAACCACTCTAGCCCTAAAAACTAAATTCGAGATTGTGAAAGGCATGACTACGCTTATGGAAGCAAACCATGAACATAGTAATATCTTTGTTCCCCGGCTTCAAAAATGGAGTGACCTTCTTACTAACACGGATTGGCACTTTGAAGCCATAGCCCAACCATTACCTTCTCATCCTGAGCGAAGACAGATCGAACAGATCATCCAAAATCCTGATAGATCGATCGATCTTAGATTCCTCGATACTTGTCCTGGCGGAAGTTTTGCATCTGCCTCAACTTCTTCAAAGCCCCGTAAGGAAGAGATGCGTTACTCATGGAGCCAATCTTTTTGCTCTTCTGGAATGGATCCGATTAGTAATGTAGATTTTTCGAGAGAAATCCCCAAAGTATTTTACTAACCTAGGGTCCATGAACCTAGCAGTCCCATAGCGTCTGATATGGATCCACCTAGGCAATATACAGATCCTGGATTAGGGGTTATTACTGCAGAAAGTGATTTCTCTCCAGACATAAAGTCTCTAAAAACTCTCTGGTTGGCACCAGAAAATAGACTTAAGGTTTTGTGGTATAGAAATAACTTTTCTAAACAACAACAATCTTTGCTTTCAAAATAATGGATTTCTGATATGTAACATTTTAAATGTGATATTGAATTTTTTAGATGGTTTGAAATCACTAGTAAACTGGGTGACCAAAAGGAGACTTTGCATGTCCTTGTCAATAAATTGTATAACCAGTGTAACAAAGTCGTTGAGTCTATCACTCCCCTTTTTAAAGGAATTAAAATTCCTCATGGTAATACTATCATTCGTGTATCTCCTTTCAAGATCAAAAGCGATAAAACGCAAGGTTTACCGGTCAACTCAAACTTTGAAAAAATCATCGAGCAGAACAATTATACTAATAAATTATTGCATACTGTTTCTTACTAAATTGAAGAAATAAAACCCAAGAGTATTTTCCCTATTCAGGCTCCGAGCTCTTTTAGGCCTTGTACTAGTAGTACTATAGAGACTAACCATATCTTTAAACCTCTCGAATTCCATCGTGAGATATTCCTAAAGCTCAGTGATAATTTTATTGTCTCTAGAAAGCTTTTGGAACAAATCAATGAAAATTTGGCCAATTTTAGTATCTCGGATAACAGAAAACCTAAAGAGGTTACTGAATCTGCTTCTTCTGAGAGTATCAAAACTTTAACTGATAATTCTCTCCATAAATTAACTGGCCGATATCCTAATTAGAGAAATTATTATAAGCGTCTTTCTTTTCCTAATACTCAGTTTGAGGAAGATGGTTTTTTAACTCAAACTTCCCATGATGGCCAAGACATTGTTGAATGGAATATTGATGGATTGGATGAACATCAGATCTATTGATTACTCTATGAGATAGGTGTCTATATTACTAGCTATAAGTTACGTGGATCTTCCAATAAAGAAGCAGCCTCCATGATCACTACAGGCTTTACGGGAATGCTTAGGCATTGGTGGGATAATTACGTCATCGATAGTCTAAAAAATAGCATTATCAATGCTACCACTGTGGTCACCGCTATAAAAACTGAAGGTGGTGTCAAAACCTAGGCTGTTGAAGCTAAAGAAGATGCCTATGCTACTCAGCTCTACTACATTGCTAAACACTTTGTAGGCGAGCCTAAACTCTTCTAAGACAAGAGCCTAGAAATCCTTAACAATTTGTCCTGCCCCAAGTTAGGAGACGTTATACGGTATAAAGACCAATTGATGGTTTAAATTATGACTAGGCTTGACTATAATAGTGATTTTTTGAAGGACCAATTCATTAGTGGTCTACCATCTCTCTTTGCAAAAAAGGTTAGGACTAAGATCAGGGATAGATGGGAAGGCAAAATCTCGTATGATCTGATGACATGTGGAGACATTATTAGTCTTATCAACACTATAAGCTTAGAGTTGTGTACTAACCTTAAGCTTAAAAGCCAGCTTAATAAAGATAGATTGATCACTAGACAAGAGCTAGGAAGTTTCTGCCATGACTTTGGTTTTGGCAAAATTAGCTCCCCTCCTTCTAAGGTTGCTAAGAAAGAATCTAAGAAGTCTGCCCATATGTCTAGAAAACATAGTCCTAGCACATCTAAGGACAAATCTAATAAACCTTGGAAAAGGTTCAAGAAATGAAGGCCTTCCAATAAGGAAGAGGTCTGTTGGAATTATGGTAGGACTTGTCATAGAGCCAACCAATTCAAGTCTAGTTCTAGACTATTACACTAAAGAGAAACTCTTTACTATCCTCTAAGATAGTGAATCTCCCTCAGAATATTCTTTCTCAAAAGAATATAGCGATGAAGAAAATATCATCATCGCATATAAAAGTGATCAGAGTCAATTTGGTGAAGATTGTTCATGTAATGGTATCCTTTGTGATCGTACAAAGAATACCATTGTAGTTATCTCTGAGGATTCTAAGAAAGTTCTCTTTGATATCATTGACCATATCAAAGACGATGAGTCCTGCGCTAGATACCTCTCAGAGTTAAAAAAGATTATGCTTAGTTCTGAAACTAAGACACCTTATACCTCTAGGTCCATCGAACCTTTTAGTTTGAAGAAGGTCTTCACTAGATTTGATAAACCTTTTGAACCATCTATCTCTGACTTGCTTGAAGAAATGAACTTTCTTAAGCAAGAACTTAAAGAAATCAAATCTCGCCTAGAAAAAGTTGAGGTTGATGCTCTTACCTCTCAAGTCCTTCGAGATGTTTCTTTACAAACCAATAAGGGAAAATCTCCAAATTTTGCCAAAACCAAAGTCATGGTAGAAACTTCCTAGCTCTTGTCTAGTGGTCAATCTATCCTTCTTAAGATGGCTTTTAAGCTTAAGGTTAGTACACAACTCTAAGGCTGTAGTGTTGATAAGACTAATAATGTCTTCATAAGTCATCAGATCATACGGGATTTTGTCTTCGCATCCTTCCCTGATCTTAGTCCTAAACTTTTCTACAAAGAGATATGTAGACCACTAATGAATCAGTCCTTCCAAAAATCACTATTACAGTCAGGCCTAGTCATAATTTTAACCATAAATTGGTCTTTATACCATCTAAAGTCTCCTAACTTGGGCAAGACCGATTGTTAAGGATTTCTAGGCTCCTGTCTTAGAAGAGTTTAGGCTCGCCTCCAAAATGTTTAGAAATGTAGTAGAGCATAGTAGCACAGGTATCTTCTTTAGCTTCAATAGCCTGGGTTTCGACACCGCCTTCAGTTTTTATAGCGGTGACCATAGTGGTAGTGTTGATAATGCTATTTTTAAGACTATTGGTGATGTAATTATCCCACCAATGCCTAAGCATTTTGGTAAAGCCAACAGTGATCATGGAAGCTGCTTCTTTATCGAAAGATCCATACAACTTATAGCTAGTAATATAGACATCTATCTCATGGAGTAATCAATAGATCTGATGTTTCGCCAATCAATAAATATTCTATTCAATAATGCCTTGGCCATCATGGGAAGTTTGAGTTAAAAAAACATCTTCCTCAAACTGAGTATCAGGAAAAGAAGGTGCTTATAATAATTTCTCCGATTAGGATATCGGCCAGTTATATATGGAGAGAATTATCAGTCAAGGTTTTGATACTCTCGGAAGAAGCAGATTCAGTAACCTCTTTAGCTTTTCTCTTATCCAAGATACTAAAATTGGCTAACTTTTCATTGATTTCTTCCAAAAGCTTTCCAAAGACAATGGAATTCGGGAGGTTTAAAGATAGGGTTAGGCTCTATCGTACTACTAGTATTGGGACTAAAAGAGCTGGGATCTAGAACAGAGAAAACACTCTTGGGTTTTGTTTCTTCAATTTGCTGAGAAACAGTATGCAATAATTTATTAGTATAATTGTTCTGCTCGATGATTTTGACAAAGTCTGAGTTGACCAGTAAACCTTGCGGTTTATCGCTTTTGAGCTTGAAAGGAGACGCATGAATGACAGTATTAGCATGAGGAATTTTAATTCCTTCAATATGGGGAGTGATAGACTCAACGACTTTGTTGGACTGAGTATACCATTTATTGACAAGGACTTGCAAAGTCTCCTTTTGGCCACCCAGTTTACCAGTGATTTCAAACCATCTAAAAAATTCAATATCATATTTTAAACAGTTCATATCAAAAATCCATTATTTCGAAAACAAAGATTGTTATTGTTTATAAATGGTATTTTCATACCACAAAAAATTAAGTCTATTTTCTAGCGCCAGCCAGAGAGTTTTTAGAGACTTTATGTCAGTAGAGAAATCACTTTCTATAGTAATAACCCCCAATCCAAGGTATGTATATTGCCTATGTGTATCCATATCAGACGCTGTGTGTCTACTAGGTTCATGGACCCTAGGTTTGTAAAACACTTTAGGGATTTCTCCCAAAAAAATCTACACCACTAATTGAATCCTTTCTAGAAGAGCGAAAAGATTGGCTCCATGAGTAACGCATCTCTTTCTCAGGGGGCTTTGAAGAAGTTGAGGCAGATGTGAAACTTCGGCGAGGACAAGTATAGAGGAATCTAAGATCAATTGGTCCATTGGGATTTTGGATGATCTATTCAATATGTCTTCACTCAAGATGAAAAGGTAATGGACGGGCTATCGCTTCAAAATGCCAATCCATGTTAGCAAGTAGGTCACTCCATTTTAGAAGACGGGGAATAAAGATAGTACTATGTTCATGGTTTGCTTCCATAAGTAAGTCATGCCTTTCAAACTCTCGATTATAGCTTTCGGGGCTAGAGTAGTTCCTATGAGTCTGTAATAGACTCGGTATATGATAGCTAATTCTTTGGTTTTAGATTTTTTGTTCATATTCTTAGTTTTAAGATTAAGAGTTAACGTATCCATAACATTAGGATCGTTAATATCAACAAAGAAGTTAGGGTACCAGTTAAAGTAAACAGGGCCATCAGTTAAGTTACCTTCTAAGGCTCCAAACAAAGAATTATCAAAATTCAAAAATCTTGCATCACGCAACAAATCACAAAAAAGGATATTAAGGCCTTTTCTAAAAAGGGGCTTGACTGCAATTTAAACAAGTCCAATATGCAGATAATTGAACTAGGATTTATATTTGGCTATATCTTGTTCATTTAAAAGTCTAATAATTTCTAAAGAATTATTAAAAGCAATAGTAGACTCAAAGGTCTTAATATTAAGTTTTTAAAGAAATGAAAATGTCCTATCTGGTAGATCTTGTTAAAGTGTTCTTCAGGGATACTCCAGTTATCCAGATTAGATTCGGTTTGTGCAATCTCAATTGCCTTAGAAGATAAATCAACACTGTTTAAAATGTTCTAATTTATTTATAAAATTACTGTCCGAAGTCCTGAGTAAGACTATACAAATATTGATGATACAAGGTTAAAAATAATATCATGATTCTAACAACAAATATTTTAGTTTACCGCAGATTCATGTCTACCTACAAGTCCTCTAGGTTTTACCTTTTCTCTCTCTAGAGTTATCTTGGCGACTGGAACACCTATAGGTCTAATACGCCTTCCTAGCTACGACCATCCAAAGGCATGCTAATGTCTAATTTGAATATTTATCGGAGACCTCACACACTTACATAGAAATAAGCACCTCATACAAAGCAGGTATAGTATAAATCAAATGAAATGAAATAAGAGTTGTAAGAATCTTTAACATAATCTTAACAAGTATAATCATTATTTGAGAAGTAAAACAACAGGCTCCGGACAGTATATGTATTTACTTGCTCATGCTCAATATATATACAACCACCATGGCTCTTGTGGTCGGTAAACACATCAACATGAACCACATACAAGTAGTGATGCCAAATTTTCAAAGCAAATACCACAACTGCCAATACAAGATCATGGGTGGCATAATTCATCTCATGCACCTTAAGTTGCCTAGAGGCATATGCTATCATCTTAACATTTTGCATCAAAACACACCCCAAACTAATTCTTGAGGCATCACAATATACAACAAATCCTTCTAACCCTTTTTCTAGAGACAAGATAAGAGCAGAGACAAGTTTATCTTTTAAAGTTTAGAAACTCTTCTCACATTCATCTATCCACACGAATTTTGCCTTCTTTTGTGTCAACTTAGTCATAGGAGAAGCAATACAAGATAACCCATATATAAATCTTTAGTAATAACCCACTAAACGCAAGAAACTCCTAATATCCTAAGGAGTCAAAGGTCTATGCCAATTTCTAATCACCTCCATCTTCTTAGGATCCACCTTAATGCCATCACCTAACACCACATGCCCTAGAAAAGTAGCTTCTTTCAACTAAAACTCCCATTTTTCATATTTAGCATGCAAACTCTCCTCCCTCAAGATTTGTAACATCACCCTCAAGTGATTCATATGCTCCTACTCACAATGGGAATAAATCAAGATATCATTAATGAAAACCACTACAAACAAGGGGTTTAAAGACCCTATTCATGAGATCCTTAAATATAGCCAGTGCATTAGTCAACCCAAAGGATATAACCACCAATTTAAAGTGCCTATACCTAGTCCAGAAAGTCATATTTAAAATGTCACACTCCCTCACTTTCATTCGGTGATACCTGAACTGAAGATCAATCTTAGAAAAGTGACTAGCCCCTTGAAGTTCATCAAAAAGGCCATTAATCCTTGATAGAGGGCACTTGTTCTTTATGGTGACTCTATTGAGTTAGTGGTAATCAATGCACATCCTAAGACAACCATCCTTTTTCTTCACAAACAACATCGGTGCACCCCAAGGTGATTTACTAGGCCTTATTAAACCCTTTTCAAACAAATCCTTCAACTAATCCTTCAACTCTGCTGGGGCTATACGGTAAGGGAGAGTAGAAATGAGTTGATTATTAGGAAGCAGGTCTATAATAAAGTCTATTTCCTCTTCAGGAATAGCATCAAGTGAAACGACCCCAAAAAGTGCATGACAGTATTCCTTAAAAGTGCCTAGAATCATAATTTCCATATGTTTTGAAATCCATGTGTGCTATCGAGAATCCAACTTCACATTCTTGATCAAGGGGTCAAATTGAGTGGAAAATGGGTTTCACCCAATTTTACATCAAACAAATCCTAATTTTAATTTTCTAAGTTGCAATTTCCAGTGAGCTATTCGCGCCCCTGGCACGATGAGCCAAGGGCGCGCCATAGTGTAGTTTCTATCCAGTTTTTCTATCTCGATCCAAGATATTTAGGTATTGGGCCTAAGTCTTTCCATCCTGAAAATACCTATACTTAGCCATATTTCACCCTTATATCATACAAAATATTTTCCAATACTCACTCAAAAACTTAGATAAATATTTCATACTAATTTCAACTCCCAAAACTCATCTGAATCTTAAGGTTTTCATTCAAGCATCAAGTCTCCATTTCCAATCTTCTTCAAGGATTCTCCAAAGTCAAGGTATGTGGGTTTCAACCATTGGGTCCTTTCACCCATGGTTCCCAAGATTTTTTTACATAAATCTCATGTTCTAAGTTGATTTACTTGAGGGTCTTACTTATTATGAATTTGACTATGAACTATGTTGGGGTTTTGTAAAAGGTTGACTGTTTTAGCGTGTTTTGAGCTATGAATCTTTGATTTATCCTGACATTTGATGAAGGGTCTTATTGTATATTGTATGGTGGTATTACCTAGTATTTGTGGGATGAATTACTTCAAGATTTCTTACATGACTTCACTCTTTAATTGCATGATTTTACACTAGCACTACACACCACCAAGTGTTTGATAAAATATCTGATTATGATTTCTCGAGGAATTGAAAGTGCAATGCATGTCTTATGAGTTGAGTGACTTTATGAAAATGAAAGGAATATATGTATATGATATTCTCCTATATCGTGTTGGGAATTGACCATGCCCCACTCAGGGGGTTGTGAGCCCAAGTAACCATGTCGAGGGGTTTATACATTAATAACTATATCGAGGGGTTTGTACCTTGATAACCATGTTGAGAAGTTTGCACCTTGATAACTGGGTTGAGAGATTGGTACCTCAATCACCACAGGTCGTAGGGTGAGATGATCTATCAACCAATTGAGGGGTTTGTACCTCAATCACCATGGGTGGTAGGGTGAGATGATCCACCAACCAATTGAGGGGTTTGTACCTCAATCACCATGGGTAGTAGGGTCAGATGATGCACCAATCAATTGAAGGGTTGGTACCTCAATAGACTATGAATTTTATAATGATGGTCTCTTCTTGGACATTTATTATATTTTTTGTAAGCATGATTTAGTTCAAGCATCTTCCATGCATGCCATATTACTATATGCTTATTCATTGCCTACGTTATGCATTTAGATTATGTTGCTTATCTCTTGTTGTATTATATTCTATATACTTAGTACATTCAAACGTACTAACATATTCTCTATCCTACGTGATGTCACCATGTAGGAATCGGAGCCCCACTTGAGCATCTTCCTCTACACGACTAGTATGATTTCTCTTAAGCTTGTTGGTGAGTCCTACATTTCGCGGACAATTTCTATGATCTCTTGCTATTACTAAAACTTTCTTTTATGTATCTATTGACTGTGAGAGTGCGCATGGTTGATTATCCAGGCCCCCATTCCTATCAAAGTTTTAGAGGTGTTGTTAGACACATTGTGTAATTAGCCTTGACTCTCTTGTTTTAATGTTTGTGTTATGAAAGTTTCCCTTTAGCCCCTTTTGCCCTTATTTCTAATCTAATTATATTGTTTAATTACTTCCACGACCAATTAAGTGCAATTATATGTTAAGAGGCTTGCTTAGGGTTTCTTCGGGTTCGCCTTTTGCCTTGTCATGTCTAGGCCCTAGGCTTGGATCATGACAAAATTTGTATCAGAGAACTAGATTGCTAATGGTCCTTGCCATCCAATACACTACATCAATTAGAGTTCTATTCATGGTCGTATTGTGTACCACAAATATGAGTAGGAGGCTATGAGGTCTTTTAGAAAATGTTTCCCTTCTTTTTGATCTATGTCATGCTATATAAGTTAGGTGATTTTTCACTCTAATGAATGTTGTTTTTCATGTTTATATCATTCCTAACACAAGAGAAGGGAGAGCCTGCACTCTCGAGGAACAACCGACTTATAGCGAGCTCCTAGATGTTCTCACTTTGCTAGCTCAAACTATGGCCAATCAAGTCAATCAAGGGACCCAAGCCCCTCAGGCTCCTACCTCAAGATCTAGGGTGAGAGACTTCATGAGGATGAACCCATAGGAATTCTATGGGTCTAATGTAGATGAGGACCCTCAAGAGTTCATTAATGAGGTCTATAAGGTATTGGCTATCATGGGTATTAGATCAGAAGAGAAAGTGGAGTTGGTGGCATACCAACTCAAAGGAGTATCCTAAATATGGTTTAATCAATGGAAGAAGGATAAGGGAATCAATAATGTGATGCTTTGGGAAGCGTTCAAGGCGGCATTTCTTAATCAGTTCTTCCCTCTTGAGCTTAGAGAGGCCAAGATGGTGGAGTTTATGAATTTCAAAAAAAGAGCGTATGAGTTTGATGGAGTATGCCCTCAAGTTCAGTTAACTCTCTAAATATGCTCCCCCACTTGGTTGCCAACCCAAGGTCTAGAATGAAGAAGTTCATGATGGGTGTATCTAATTTGGTGAGTGAGGAATGTTGGTCCTCTATGTTAATTAGTGATATGGATTTGTCCCGTTTCATGAACTATGCCGAACAAATGGAGGAGGAAAAGTTGCGGAAGAGGAGGAGAGGCCAAGAGGACCCATTGTGAGTGATAGTTCCAAAGTCGAAAGAGTGGCTGATCCCATCAAGGCAAAGGGTCTTCTCATGCTTCTAATAGGGGATTTGCCAATGACTTCCCATGGGCCCAAGGTGTTGGTGGTGTGGTTCCTAATAATGTGTGCTCAAAATGTGGTAGAGCTCATGGGGTCCAATGTTTGAAAGGCACAAATGCATGTTATGGGTGTGGAGAAGAGAGTCACAAAAAGATTGATTGTCCTCGTAACTGCAACAAGGGTAAGGAGGTTCATCCATAAGGTGCAAATATGGTTACTTTAAGGAGAGGTGGTATGTAATGACCTAAGCCTGGGGCCTAGACATGACACGACAAATGGGGAACCCGAAGGGACCCCAATAGAGCCTCTTCACTTGTCATTACACATCATCGGTCGCGGAAGCATATAAAAGAGATAAAGTAAGATAAAGGGGAAAATGGGCTAAGGAAATAGCTTGCCAGAACATCAACATAAAAAGAAAAGGACTCGTAGCTCATATCATAAATACATAACTTATCCAACAAATACCTCTAAACATATAGATAGAGTGGCGGCCAAGACAAAGTAACCAGGCTCACCCTCACAGTCAAAATAAAACATAAAATGGATTGTCTAAATACAAGGCAACAAGAAAAAAAAGACCAAGGTTTCCAAAATTAGAGGATTCACCAACTATGTTGAAATAGCACCAACTAGCCACATAGAGAAGGAGGATGATCAACTTAGCCACCGGTTCCTACATGGTGATATTATGTAGGCAAGAGTATCCGTTAGTACATTTGAATGTACTAAGTATGTGGGATACAATGCAACAAGAGATAAGTTTCACAATCAATATACGTAATAATGGACAATAGGCATGATATAACAACATGACATGTATAATTAATGCATAAGTAAAACATACTTCAGTAGCCCAAACTCATATAGGATATCATATGTTTAGAAGAGACAAGACTATATTTCCAAAGTACGTATCCCTTGGTAGGTTAGTGATGTTGCCACCCCATCACATAGTTTGATGAGTACTAAGCCTCATCTATGTTGGTGATGATGCCGCCCCATCACCATGGTGGAGAACTACAAACCCTTCCCTAGGTCGACGAGTACAAACCCCCATCTAAGTTAGTGACGATGTCACCCCATCACCAGGTGGAGAAGTACAAACCCTTCACTAGGTTATTCAGGTGATCAAACCCCCCAGATTGGGCATGGTCAATTCTACACATTAAATAAGATTCATCATATGCTCTAGTGCAACACTTCATATAGGAATAATCATATACATAAGCACATTTCATCATCGTAACATCATTCATATAATATCTCATGCTTTAGACCTTCATTTCCATAAGAAATCCTAGCTACGCATTTTATCAAACACTTGGGGGGGTATAATGGGGGTAAAAGACTATGCAATTCAGAAATAAAATCATGCAAGAAAATCTATTGTAAAATCATTAATCAACACCTTACAACATCCCGAGGACAGCAATATCAAAACCTCTCATTAAATCCAACATTAGATCCAAGATTTATAATACAAAACATGCTAAAATAACCATACTTTCCAAGACATTCATATCGGAACCCCTCATTAAATCCAATATTAGATCCAAGATTTAGAACTCAAAACATGCTAAAACAACCATAATTTCATGAATTAAAATTACTGTGAGTAAATTTCTCAATATACAAGACCCACATGTGAAATCAACTTTAAATTATGCAATATTAGTAAAAGGAAGCTTAGGCACTATGGGTGAAAGGACCCAATGGTTCAAAACCTCATACCTTAGCTTTGGGGAAGTTCTTGATGAAGTTTTAAAATGGAGGCTTGAAGCTTGAAGAGAATCCTTAATTCTGAATAAGGGTTTTGAGTCTTGAAATTTGAAGTGAAAATATGGCTGTGTGTTTTGGGGAGTATTGGGAAATGTTTAGGATGATATAAGGGTGAATTGATTTGGCTAAGTATAGATAAAAACACATTTGGGAAAACTTGGGACCAACATTTAGAATAATTGGACCATACAGGAAAAACACTGCCAGGGACAATACACCTCTCCGCATAGTAGAGAGGACGCGGAGGAGAAATTACACATGAGCACGCCCTTGGTGCATCGTGCCAGGGGTACGAATTGCTCTCTGTAAATCGCGACTTAAAAAATTATAATTGCTAATGTTTTGCTCTTAAATCAAGTTTAGACCCTTTTTTTCCTAATTTTGACCCCATGATCACAAATATGAAGTCAAATTTTTGAAATAACAAACAGATTTTGAGATATATGAAAATTAAAATTTCAGGCATTCTGAGGCATGTTTTGGGGCACTTTTTAGGGTCGTTTCAATACCTCCCCCTGGGGAACATTCATCCCGAATGTGAACGAGACGTACAAGGCAAGAGTAATCATGAACAAATCAGCCCCAACAAGACTACAATATAACATGTAAAACACTATTTTCAAATTCTCCACATAAGTGTAAAATCATCATGAGTTTACCCACTTAAACATGAATCCATATGAATGACATAGGGGCTAAAAGATAAGACTTGAAATCATATATAGGACTTGCGATTAGTACCTTAGGATTGAGTGAAGTGGACAAGATAAGGATGTCGCTTTTACATGTCCGTTTCGGCCTCCAATGTAGCACTTTCAACTTGTTGGTTCCTCCAAAGGACCTTAACGGATGCCACCTCTTTGTTCCTCAATCTCTTTACTTGAATATCCTAGATCTAAACTTAAACCTCCTCATAAGTCATGTTATCCTCAACAACATCCACAAAAGGCACAATGGCATTAAGTTCACCTACATATTTTCTCAACATAGAGACATGGAACACCGGATGAACGAAATTCATTTTACTAGGCAACTTCAACTCGTAAGCTACCTTACCAACCTTCTTTATCACCTCATAAAGACCAACATACCTTGGACTAAACTTCCCTTTTTTACCAAAACAGACTGCACCTTTAATTGGAGAAACTTCAAAATAGACCTAATCACCTACTTTGAATTCAAGGTCTCTTCTCACATCGAAATAGGATTTATGATGACTTTGGGCTATCTCAACCTCTCCCTAATCATATTGACTTTCTCAAGAGTCTCTATGACCAAATCTGGTCCCAATAAAGCAACCTCTCCAGCCTCAAACCAACCCAATGGTAATCTACAACATCTCCTAAAAAGAGCCTCAAATGGAGCCATACATAATTCAAAAATGGAAATCAGGAATTGAATTATGCTAGAGCGATAGCTATTGTTGTATACGAATTCAATCAAAGGAAGATAGTCATCCCAACTACCTCTCAACTCCAAAACACATGCCCTAACCATATCTTTAAGGATTTGAATTGTCCTTTCGGCTTGGCTATCCATTTGAGGGTAGAAGGTCATACTAAGATGAACTTTGGTACCAAGACCCTTTTGAAAAGATCTACAAAGTGTAAAGTGAATTGTGAACCACAATCCGATATAATGGATAATGGAACCTTGTGTAATCTCACTAACTTAATTATGTACAACCTTGCATACTCTTCAGTCCCATATGTAGTCTTAACCAGCAGAAAGTGAGCCAATTTCATCATCATATCAACCACTACCCATATGAAATCAAACCCTTTTGTAGTCTTGCGAAACCCAACCATGAAATCCATATTAATCACCTCCTATTTCCAAGTAGGGATCTCTATAGCTTGTGTTCGGGCACCCGACCTTTGATGTTTATCTTTGACTTGTTGACAACTATGGCAACCAAAACCAAATTTTGGCAATGTCCCTCTTTATGCTACATAATAATATACATCCCTCAAGTCTCTATACATTTTGGGGGAATAAGGTAGATAGAGTAAGAAAATTCTGGGCCTCATCATGAATTCTCTTCCTCAAACCATCAACACATGGTACACACAACCTACCTTGGTATCTAAGGGACCTATCTCCTCCTTGGGAGAAAACCTCTATTTTGTCCTCTTTCACCAAGGCCTTCAATTCAAACAAGTAGAAGTCTAGATTTGGTTTTGCTATCACCTCATCAACCAAAGACAATTTGGAATCATCAACAGCAACAACACCATCACCCACATCTTTCAACCTCACTCCTAATCTGGCTAATCTATGCACCTCTCCAGTCATCTCCATATCACCACCATCCACATGAGCTAGGCTACCCATAGACACCTAAATAAAAATATGCGCCACAACATTTGCCTTAATGGGATAGTAATGCACACTTATGCCATAGTCCTTAAGGAGTTCTAGCCATATTCTTTGTCTCAAGTTGAGTTCTTTTCGAGTGAAGACGTATTGAAGGATATTCTAATTGGTGAAGATATCAATATGCACCCCATATAAGTAATGATGCCAAATCATTAATGTAAACACAATGGCAGCTAATTCAAGATCATGGGTAGGGTAGTTCTTTTCATGCACTTTGAGTTGCCTAGAAGCTTAGGCTATGACCTTACCATTTTGCATTAGCACACAAACCAAACCAACTCTAGATGTATCACAATACATAACAAAATCCTCAAGCCTATTTGGTAGTGACAATATAGAAGCGAATATAAGTCTATCTTTCAATGTTTGGAAGTTTTTCTCACATTCATCGATCCATACAAACTTAACATTCTTTTAAGTCAATTTAGTCATAGGAGAAGTACTGGAGGAGAACCCATTCACAAACCTTCTATAGTAACTCGCAAGGCCTAAGAAACTCCTAATATCCGATAGGGGCAGTGGTTTAGGCCAATTTCTAATCACATCAGTCTTCTTAGGATCCACCTCAATACATCCCTCAACACCACATGACCCAAGAATGCGACCTCCTTTAACCACAATTAACATTTATCATATTTAGTATACAATCTCCCCTCCCTCAACCTTTGCAACACAACCCTCAAATGACCCATATGCTCCTTACTACTATCTGAATAGATCAATATATCATCAATGAAGACCACAAAAAAGGAATCAAGGTAGGGTTTGAAGACTATATTCATTAGGTCCATAAAGATGGCTGGTGCATTAGTCAATCCAAAGGACATTACCATAAGTTCATAATGCCCATATCTAGTCCGGAAGGTCATCTTGGGAATATCACACTCCCTTACACTCACTTGATGGTACCCAAACCAAAGATCAATCTTAAAGAAGAAGCTAGCCCCTTGCAATCTGTCAAACAAGTCATCAATTCTCGAAAGAGGATATCTATTCTTTATAATGACCCTATTGAGTTGTCGGTAGTCAATGCGCATTCCAAGTGACCCATCTTTCTTCTTTACAAACAACATCGATGCACCCCAAGGGGATTGACTAGGCGTAATAAACCCCTTTTCTAACAAATTTGTCAATTGCTCTATTAACTTCATCAACTCCGCCATGACCATATGATAAGGGGAACTGGAGATAGGTTGAGTATCGAGAAGGTGATCTATGAAAAAATCAATCTCCCTTTAGGGGGGACGCCAACAAGGTCATTTGGGAAGACATCAAGAAATTTGTTTACTATGAGAACCAACTCAATTTAAGGAACTTTAGAATCCACATCCTTAACCCTCACAAGATGATACAAACACCCCTGCAAATTAACTTATGGGGTTTAATGCATGAAATAAATCTACCCTTGACCACCACATTTTGACTTTCCCACTTAAGGAGGGATTCACTAGGAAGTTAAAACTTGACCCTACGGGTAATACAATCAATAGAAGCATAATAGGCATGTAACCAATCCATCCCAAGAATAACATCAAAGTCTACCATGTCTAATTCAACAAGATCACAAGGTAACAACTTATACAAAATGCAAATAGGATAATTTATATTACGCTTCTTTTGCAACAATTGAGGCACCGATAAGAGTAGACACTCATATGAGTCATGCAACAACTCGAGGACAACATGAAACTTTTTAGCAACAAGAGGGGTATCAAAAGAAAGAGTGGTACCTGAATTAATCAAAGCATGCACATCAATGTCAAAGATTTTCAACATATCAGTAACATTAGGGACCTCACCAACCCCTTGCCTCCCATGTAGAGCATAGAATCGATTGTTCCTTGGGGAACTACCTTGAGGACCACCTTTACCTATTGGAACCGCATTTGTACCTCAGCCCTTGACATGGTTTCTTGTACAATCTACATTCTTGTGACCAAGCTCCCCACAACTGAATCATAAATTAAAACCCTTTAAACATAGACCATTATGACTCTTCCCACATTTAGGACAAACAACATTAGGAGCCACACAACCAATACCTTGAGGTCTATGGAAGTCATTGTCAAACTTCTTATTTGTAGCATGAGGAGAACCTTGGCCTTGATGGAATCAGCCACCCCTATGGAAGTTACCCCCATGATGGGCTCTATTGGACTCATGGCCCCTCCTCTTTCTCATATTTTCTTCCTTTATTTGCTTAGCATAAGTCATCAGTCGGGACAAGTCCATTTCACCAACAAGCAAGGGGGACCGACATTCCTTAATCACTAAGTCGGAGACCCCCATCACAAATTTATTCATCCTCGATCTACGATTGGCCATCAAGTGAGGAACATACTTTGAAAGTTGATTTAATTTGATGTCATACTCCCTCACACTCATAGCACCTTGTTTCAAGTTCACAAATACTACCAATTTTGTCTCCCTAAGTTTAAGAGCGAAAAACAAATCAAAGAAAGAAGATTTGAACTCCTCCCAAAGCACCATATTACTAACCCCCTTCTCACCCTTTCATTGGTCATACTAAATTTGGGCTACCCCTTTGAGTTGGTATGCCACCAACTCTGCCTTATCATTTGGCTCAAAACCCATGATATTCAAGATTTTGCAGATATTATCAATGCACTATTATGGATCTTCATCCACCTTTGGCCTATGAAAAATTAGAGGATTCATCCTCATGAATTCTCTTACCCTAGCTCCTGAGGTAGTAGCATGAGGGGATTAGGGACTTGGTTGGCCACCATCTGGGCAAGCAGAGCAAGAGCATCCCTGAGTTCACCATTGGTAGGTTGCTCCTTGAGAGTTTGGGCATGTCTTCCGCTAGTGTATGGCATGATCTAGCATAGCAAAGAACAATCATTGGGGGGGAAAACTCACCATAAATCTATAGCATGACTTAGAACATGAAGAAGAGAAATATTTCATAAAATGCCTCATAGCTTCCTATTCATAGTCATGGTGCACTTCACAATAATGAATAGAACTCTAATCGACGTGGTGTGTTGGACTCTGAGGATCTATCAAACTAGTACTCTGATACCAAGATTGTCTTGACCCAAGCCCAGGGCCTAGATGTGACATGGCAAATAGGGAACCTGAAGGGACCCTAATTGAGCCTCTTCACTTGTCATTACACATCATCGGTCGCGGAAACATATAAAAGACATTAAGTAAGATAAAGGGATAAAGGGGCTAAGGGAATAACTTTCCAAAACATCAATATCAAAAGAGAAGAAGTCATAGTTCATATTATAAATACATAACTTGTCCAACAAACACCTCTAAACAGATAGATAGAGCAGGAGTCAAGACAAAGTAACTAGGCTCACCTTCACAGTCAAATTAGAACATAAAAAGGATTGTCTCAATACAAAGCAACAAGAAAATAAGGACCAAGGAGTAGTCACCAACTAGCTTAAAATAGCACCGACTAGTCGCATGGATGAGGAGGATGATCAACTTGAGAACCGGTTCCTGTATGGTGATGTCATGTAGGCAAGAGTATGCATTAGTATGTTTGCATACACTAAGTATGTGGGATGCAATGCAACAAGAGATAAGTTTCATAATCAACATGCATAACAATAGACAATAGGCATGATATAGCAACATGACATATATGATAAATGCATAAGTAAAACATGCTTAAGTAACCCATACTCATATAGCATATCATATATGTAAAAGAGACAAAACTAAATTTCTAGAGTATGAACCCCTTGGTAGGTTAGTGTTGTTGCCACCCCATCACTTAGGTGGATGAGTACGAACCCTCATCTAGCTTGGTGATAATGCAGCCCCATCACCTTGGTGAAGAAGTACAAACCCTTCCCCAGGTTAACGAGTATAAGCGCCCATCTAGATTTGTGATGATGTCACCCCATCACCAGGTGGAGAAGTGCAAACCCTTCACTAAGTTATTTGGGTGCTCAAACCGCCCGGATTGGGCATGGTCAATTCTACACATTAAATAAGATTCATCATATGCTCTAGTGAAAGACTTGATATATGAATAATCATATACATAAGTTCATTTCATCATCATAACATCATTCATATCATATCTCATGCTATGGACCTTTATTTCGACAAGAAATCCTAGCCGAACATTTTATCAAATACTTGAACGGTGTAATAGGGGTAAAAAAAATGCAATTTAGAGATACAATTAGGCAAGAAAATCTATTGTAAAACCATCAATCAATACCATACAACACCCTAAGACATTTATATTAAAACCTTTCATCAAATCCAACATTAGATCCAAGATTTATAACTCAAAACATGCTAAAATAACCATACTTTCATGAACTAAAATCACTATGCAGTAAATTTCTCAATATACAAGAGCCACATGTGAAATCAACTTTAAATTATACAATATTAGTGAAAAGGAATCTTAGACACCACGGGTGAAAGGACCCAATGGTTCAACACCACATACCTTAGCTTCGAGTAAGTTCTTGATGAAGTTTGAAAATGGAGGTTTGTAGTTTGAAGAGAATCCTTAATTTCAGATAAGGGTATTGAGTTTTGAATTTTGAAGTGAAAATATGTCTAAGTGTTTTGGGTAGTATTAGGAAATGTTTAGGATGATATAAGGGTGAAATTTGGCTAATTATAGTTAAAAACATGTTTGGGAAAACTTGGGCACAACACTTAGAATAATTAGCGTCCACAAGAAAACCACTGCCAGGGAAAATACAACTCTCTACATCATGGAGAGGATGTAGAGGAGAAATTGCACATGAACGCGCCCTTGGCATGTCTCGCCAGGGGCGCGGATTGCTCTATGGAAATTGCCACTTAAAAATTTGTAAATTGAAATTTTTTCGCTCTTAAATCAAGGTTAGATCCTTTTTCACCTAATTTAGACCCCCTGATCAGAAATATGAAGTCAGGTTTTTGAAATAATATACAAATTTTGAGATATATGGAAATAAAAAATCTGGGCATTCCGAGGCAAATTTTTGGGGTCAACAAGGTGATGCCCCAAGGCACAATCGGTTCTATGCACTCCAAGGGAGTTAAGGGGTTGAGGAGGTTTCTGATGCCATCACTGATATGTTGAAGTCTTTGATTTTGATGTGTACATTTTGATTGATCCAAGTGCCGCTCTTTCTTTTGTTACCCTTTTTATTGCCAAAAATTTTCATATTGAGACCGAATTATTGTGTGAGTCATATGAGGTGTCTACTCTTATTAGTGCATCTATTGTTTCTAGAAAGGTATACAGGAATATCCCATTTGCGTCTTGCATAAAATATTGCCTTGTGATCTAGTTGAGTTGGATATGGTTGATTTTGATGTCATTCTTGGGATGGATTGATTATATGCATACTATGCCTCTATTGATTGTAGAACACATAGGGTCAAATTTCAATTCCCAAATGAAAGTATTCTTGAGTGGGAGAGTCATGATGTGGTAGTCAAGGGTAGGTTCATCTCTTGCATTAAAGCCCAAAAGTTGTTCTCTAAGGGGTGTCTTTATCATCTTGTGAGGGTTAGGGATATGAAGTCCAATGTCTTTCCCATAGAGTCGGTTCCAATGTTAAATGAGTTTCTTGATGTCTTTCCAAATGACCTTCTCGGCATTCCTCTTGAAAGTGAAATAGATTTTGGTATAGACCTATTTCCCTACACTCAACCCTTTTGTATTCCCCCTTACCATATGGCTCCGGTGGAGTTAAAGGAGCAAAAAGAGCATTTGAGAGACTTGTTGGAGAAGGGTTTTATTAGGCCTAGCCAATCACCTTAGGGTGCATCTGTGTTATTTGTGAAGAAGAAGGATGGCTCTCTTAAAATGGGCACCTTTCCAAGGATTGATGATTTATTTGACCAATTGCAAGGGGCTAGCCACTTTTCTAAGATTGATCTTCGGTCCGGGTATTATCAAGTAAAGGTGAGGGAGTGTGACATTCCCAAGATGTCCTTCCAGACTAGGTTGGGAATTATGAATTTATGGTTATGTCTTTTGGGTTGACCAATGCACCAGCTATCTTCATGGATCTAATGAATAGGGTCTTTAAACCCTACCTCAATTTGTTTGTTGTGGTCTTCATTGATGATATATTAATCTATTCTCGTTATGAGGAGGAGCATATGGCTCATTTAAGGGTATTGCTACAAAGATTAAGGAAAGAGAAATTGTATGCTAAATGTGAGAAATGTGAATTTTGGTTGAAATAAGTTGGCTTTCTAGGTCATGTGGTGTCGGGGGATGGTATTAAGGTAGATCTTAAAAAAATGGATGTGATTAGAAATTAGCCTAGACCAATGACCCCATCAGACATTAGAAGTTTCTTAGGCTTAGTAGGTTATTATTGGAGGTTTGTGAATGGGTTCTCTACTATTGCTTCTCCTATGACTAAGTTGACTCAAAAGAAGGCCAATTTTGTGTGGACCAATGAGTATGAAAGGAGTTTCCAAACCTTGAAGAATAAGCTTGTGTCCACTCCTATCTTGTCTCTACTAGAAGGGTTGGAAGGATTTATTGTGTATTGTGATGCCTCACTGATTGGTTTGGCTTGTATGTGGATGCAAAATGGTAAGGAGATAGCCTATGCTTCTAAGCAACTCAAAGTGCATGAAAAGAATTATCCTACTCATGTTATTGAATTGGCTGCCGTGGTTTTTGCCTATAAAATTTGGCGTCATTATTTGTATAGGGTGCATGTTGGTTGATATGTTTACCAATCATAAGAGCCTCTGATATATGGTCACTCAAAAAGATCTCAACTTAAGGAAAAGAAGGCGGCTAGAACTTCTTAAGTATTATGATATGAGTGTGCAATATTATCCCGGTAAGGCTAATATTATGGCAGATGCTTTGAGTTGGGCGTCTATGGGTAAGCTAGCTCATATTGATGGTAGGGGCATAGAGGTGGATAGGGAGGTCTATTGGTTGGCTAGATTGGAGGTTATATTGGAAGAGATTGATAATGGTGGCATAGTGATTGTTGATGGTTCAAAGTCTTCCTTGGTTGATGAGGTGAAAGAAAAACAAGATCTTGATCCCTCCTTGTTAGAATTGAAGGCCTTAGTGAAAGAGGCTAAAAGTGGAGGTTTTCTCAAAAAAGGGAGATAGTAGCCTTAGGTACCAAGGTAAGTGGTTTGTGCCTTGTATTGATGATTTGGGAAAGAAGATTCTTGATGAGGCTCATAATTCTTCCTTTTCTATCTACCTCAGTTCTCCAAGATGTATAGAGATTTGAGAGATGTGATTTGGTGGGGAGATATGAAGAAAGACATTGCTAATTAGTATCCAGTTTTCCTAGTTGACAACAAGTCAAAACTGAAAACCAAAGGTTGGACAGCCTAACCCAAGACATAGAGATTCCTACTTGGAAGTAGGAGGAGATTAATATGGACTTTGTCGTTGGCTTGCCTAAGACTAGAAAGGGTTTTGATTCTATTTGGGTTGTGGTTGATACTATAGCTAAGTCGTCTCATTTCTTATAACTTATGAATACTTATAGGGCCAAAGACTATGCTAAATTGTACATTCACAATTGGCAAGATTGCATGGGGTACCCTTGTCTATCATATCGGATCTTGGTGCTCAACTTACTTCACACTTTTGGAGGTCCTTCCAAAGAGGTCTTGGAACCAAAGTAAAGCTTAGTACGACCTTTCACCTTCAAACGGATGGCCAAGCTAAAAGAACCATCCTAAATCTTGAGGATATGCTTAGGGCTTATATTTTGGAGTTTAAGGGTAGTTGGGATAATCATCTTCCATTAATTAGATTTGCTTATAATGATAGCCATCATTCTAGCATTGGTATGGTTCCTTTTGAGGCCCTCTATGGTAGACGTCATAGATCACTGGTTCGGTGGTTTGAAGTATTAGAAATGGCTTTTTTGGATCCAAATCTGGTTTTGGATGCTATAAAGAAGGTAAGGTTGATTCTAGAAAGGTTTAAAACATCCCAAAGACATCAAAAGTTCTATGCCGATGTGAGGAGAAAAAAGCTTCAATTTAAAGTTGGTGATTGGGTCTATTTGAAGGTATCGCCTATGAAGGGTGTGGTTCATTTTGGTAAGAAAGTTAAACTAAGTCAAGGATTTGTGGGTCCTTATAGGGTGATGAGGAGGATTGGTAAAGTGGCCAATAAGTTGGAGTTGCCTAGTGAAATGGAATTGGTTCATCTTCTCTTCCATGTGTCTATGTTGAGGAAGTGTGTTGGTGACCGTAATGCTATTGTGCCTCTTGATGTTCTGGGCGTGGTTGAAGACAACTTGACATATGAAGAGTTTCCAGTAGAGATCTTTAATAGACAAGTGAAGAGGTTGAGGAACAAGGATGTTGCTTCCGTTAAGGTCCTTTGAAGGAATCAACAAGTTGAGAGTGCTACATGGGAGGCTAAAGCGATCATGCAAAAGTGATATTCTTATCTCTTCCATTAAACTCAAGCTTAAGGTACTAACTCTAAGTCCCGTATGTGATTTCATGTCTCATGTTTTGGCCCCTATGTCATTTGCATGCATTCATGTTTATATTGACAAGTTCATGGTGATTTTAACACTTATGTTGAGATTTTTGAAAATGGTGTTTAAGTGTATTATTACATTCTTGTTGGGGCTGATCTCTTCATAATTACTCTTCACATGAATGTTTCTTTGACATTCTGGGATGAATGTTTCCAAGGGGAAGATATTGAAACGACCCCAAAAGGTATTCAAAAATGTGCCTCAAAAGTGCTTGGATTCATAATTTCCATATATCTCAATAGTGTGCGTGATATAAAAAATCTGACTTCATATTCTTGATCAGGGGGTCAAATTGAGTGGAAAATGGGTCTAACCCGAATTTTAGAGCAAACGAATTGCAATTTCATGTTTCGAAGTCACAATCCAGTGAGATATTCATGCTCCAGTGTGACGCACCATGGACGTACCATAGTGTATTTTCTGTCTAGCTTTTCTATCTCGGTCCAAGAATTTTGGATCTTGGGCCTAAGTCCTCTCATGTGTGAAAATATCTATACTTAGTCATATTTCACCCTCATATCACCCAAAACATTCCCCAATACTCACTTAGACACTTAGACAAATATTTCACCCTAATTTTTAGTCCCAAAATTCATCCGGATCTTAAGGTTTTCATTCAATCTTCAAGTCTCCATCTCCAATCTTCTTCAAGGATTCTCCAAAGTCAAGGTATATTGTTTCTACCATTGGGTCCTTTCACCAATGGTGCCCAAGCTTCCTTTTTACATAAATCTCATGTTTCTAAGTTGATTTACTTATGGGTCTTACTTACTATGAATATGACTATGAACTATGTTGGGGTTTTGTAATAGTGTGACGGTTTTAGCATGTTTTAAGCTATAAATCTTTGGTTTATCTTGATATTTAATGAAGAGTCTTGATGTATATTGTTTGATGGTGTTACCAAGAATTGGTGGGATGATTTATTTCATGATTTGTTGCATGATTTTATTCTTTAATTACATGGTTTTACACTAGCACTACACACCAGCCAAGTGTTTGATAAAATGTCCGATTGTGATTTCTTGAGGAATTGAAGGTCCAACGCATGTCTTATGAGTTGAATGACTTTATGATGATGAAAGGAATGTATTATATGATATTCTCCTACATCGTATTGGGAATTGACCATGCCCCACTCGAGGGGTTGTGAGCCTGGGTAACTATTTCAAGGGTTTGTACCTTGCTAACCATGTCAAAGGGTTTATACCTTAATAATGGGGTTTAGTTTCTGGTAACTCAATCACCACGGGTGCTACGGTGAGACGATCCACTAATCACTTGAGGGGTTGGTACATCAATCACCATGGGTGGTAGGATGAGCTGATTCACCAACCAATTAAGGGGTTGGTACCTCAATAGACTATAAATTCTATAATGATGGTGTCTTCTTGCACATGTATTATATTCTTTGTAAGCATGATTTACTTCAAGCATCTTCCATGTATGCGA
This sequence comes from Solanum sejunctum, assembly GCA_025642045.1. Lineage (NCBI taxonomy): Eukaryota > Viridiplantae > Streptophyta > Magnoliopsida > Solanales > Solanaceae > Solanum > Solanum sejunctum. Next base: position 35,434 of record JAOTQJ010005443.1, read on the forward strand.
TATTACTATATGCTTATTCATTGCCTATGTTATGCATTTTGATTATGTTGCTTATCTCTTGTTGCATTGCATCCTACATACTTAGTACATTCAAACATACTAACACATACTCTATGCCTACATGATGTCACCATGTAGGAATCGGATCCCAACTTGAGCATCTTCCTCCATGTGGCTAGTACGATTTCTCTCAAGCTAGTTGGTGAGTCCTCCATTTTAAGGACAATGTATATGATCTCTTGCTATGTACTAAAACTATATTTCTTTTATGTATGTATTGACTATGAGGGTGAGCCTGGTTGCTTGTCTTGGCCCCCATTCCTATCTAAGTTTTAGAGGTGTTGTTGGACACATTGTGTAATGAGCCTTGACTCTCTTGTTTTGATGGTTATGTAATGAAAGTTTCCCTTTAGCCCCTTTCCCATTATTTCTAATCTAATTATGTTTTTTAATTGCTTCCGTGAGCTATGATGTGTAATGATATATTAAGAGGCTTGCTTGGGGTCACTTCGGGTTCCCCATTTGCCATGTCACATCTAGGCCCGAGGCTTGGGTCGTGACACTGCGAAGCTCATTAGGAATGACATCAAGAAATCATTAACCACTGGAACCAACTCAATATAAAGGACTTTAGACTCAATATCCCTAACCCTCACATGATGATAGAGACAACCCTTAGAAATCAACATTTGGGCTTTAAGGAAAGAAATGAATCTACCCTTTACCACTACATGATGACTTTTCCACTCAAGGATGGGTAATTGAAATTTAACTCTATGGATTCTACAATCAATAGAAGCATAATATGCAAGCAACCAATCCATCCCAAGAATGATATCAAAATCCACGATATCTAACTCAACAAAATCACAAGGAAAGATTTTATGCAATATGAACCTGGGACATTTTCTATAGACTCTTTTAGCAACAATAGACCTAGCAATGGGGGTAGACACTTCATAAGGTTCACACAACAATTCGACACTAAAATGAAGCTTTTTGACAACAAAAGGAGTAATAAAAGAAGATTGGCACCCAAGTCTATTAATGCATACACATCAAAATCAAAAACCTTTAACATAGCAGTAACAACATCGGGCATCTCCTCCACCCCTTGCCTCCCTTGATGAGTATAGAATCTATTTTGCCTTGTACCACCCCCTTGTTGGCCTCCTCTTCCATTTAGACCCGTATTTGCACCTTAACCTTACAGAAGACCATGTCTACCTTTGCTTGAGCACGACGACAATCATTCACATCATGAACCACTTCATGACAACCATAGCAAGCATTAAAGATTTTTTAAACATAGGCCATTATGGTTCCTACCATATTGTTGGCACATATGGTTAGGCACCCCACCACTGACACCTTGGAAACTTTGATAGTCATTAGCAAATCTCCTTTTAGGAGCATTGGAGAACTTGTGGCTTTGAGGAGACCGTCCACCCTTGAAACCTTAGAATCCACCTTCAAAACGAGCCCTCTTGTACTCACCACTTCTTCTTTTTCTAAGCTTTTCTCCCTCTAATTGCTCGGTATACATCATAACATGAGACAAATCCATATCACCCACTAACATGGCAGTACGACACTCCTGATTAACCAGGTTAGACACTCTCGACATAAATTTTTTCATCCTTAATCTCTGCTTGACAACCAATTATGAAACATACTTGGAGAGTTGGTTGAACTTGAGGGCATACTCCCTCACACTCATGGAACCTTGCTTAAGGTTCATAAACTCCATCAGTTTAGCCTCCTTAAGCTTGATCGGAAAGAACTAGTTAAGGAATGCAAATTTAAACCCATCCCAAGGAATAGCATCATCATGTCTCCTCTCCAACTTTCATTGTGTAAACCAAATTTGAGCCACACCTTTGAGTTGGTAGGCCACTTTATCCTCCAAATTAACCACCATAATTGATAGCACTTTGTACACATGATCGATGAACTCCTGGTGATCCTATTTCGATTTAGATCCATGGAACTCTGTGGGTTCATTCTATTAAAATCCCTCACCCTAGAAGCAGAAGTGGGAACATGAGGGGTTTGGACCTTTTGACAAATTTGGTTAGTCATAGTATAAGCTAACATTGTTATAATCATCCTAGAATTCATCTTGGACTACCCCTCCACCTTGAGGTGTTTGAGGAGTGGGAGGGGCCGATTGATCCTTGGGTGTACGAGCTCTCGTTAGTCTCCTTCTAGACATCAGCTTTATCTAGAATAGCAATGAACATTCATTAAGGAAAAAAGCCTTACACTTATATCTAAAGCGTGATACAGACCATGAAGAAGTGAAACATTTCCTAAAATACCTCATAGCCTCCCCTTCATAGTTATGGCATGCTTCACAACCATGAATAACAATCTAATCAATGTGGTGCATTGGATTTTGAGGACCATAAATAACCTAGTACTTGAAACCAAGTTTGTCACAACCTAAGCCTAAGGCCTAGACATGACATGACGAATGGGAACACGATGGGACCCCAAACTATCCTCTTAGCATATCATTCACACATCCTTGATCTCAGAAGAAAAATAAAAAACACAAGTGATATAAATAGGGGAAATGGGGCTAAGGGAAGTCTTGATATTCATAAAAGCATAACAGAGTCAAGCTCATAGCATAAGACACTTTCTGGGCTCACCCTCATAGTATCAAGTGTTTACCATAAATAAATATTAAATAACCAGAATAGCATAGATAACATCATTAGAATTGAGGACTCACCAAAGCTTATCTCCAAAGCACCGAACTAGCCATGTGGAGGATGATCTAGAGGTGCTCCGGTTCCTACATGGTAATATCATGTAGCATAGAGTATGCGTTAGTACATTTGAATGTATTAATTATGTAATATGCAATATAATAAGACATAAGCCAATATAGTCAAAATGCATAATCATAAGCAATGGATAGGTATAATATCAAAATGGCATGCATGATCAATGCTTGAAGTAAAATATGCATGTAAATCATATAATTTGCATAGTACATATCACATGTGGGAAGACATAGACCAAGCAAACTACTAGTTGGAATCCAAGGCATGTAACCCCCTTATAAAATGATTGACGCACTTACCCCTTAACAAGGGGATTGGGCATGTCACCCCCTAACAAGGTGATTGAGATAATCACCCCTCAACATGGTGATTGGGCATGTCAGTCCCAACATGGTGATTGGGCATGTCACCCCCTAATAAGGTAATTGAGGCATGTCACCCCCTCAACAAGGTGATTGGGCATGTTACCCCTCAACTAGATTTAGTCTACTTGCAACATCGTAGATATTTTTCATAAATTCAATGCATACATACAAGCCCTTAATCATCATAAAGTCACTTTACTTGTCAATCATCTAATATATCATCAATAACTTGAGAATCCTTGTCAAGACATTTCATCAAACATTTGGTGGATGCATAATGCTTGTTAAAAATCATTCAATTCAAGAGTAAATCAATCCACCAACACATAGTAAAACCCTCTTGTAAGGTACGTTGAAATCCATCATCAAATCTCATAATAGATCATAGTTTCATAGCTTGAAACGTGCATAGTGTCAATAGACAAAAATCAATTTATAGTATAAGCTTGAAATAGATATACATGCATAATCAATCAATATTTCATAAAACTCCAACATAATTTATAATCATAATCCATAATAAGAGATACCCATAGATGATACAACTTGAAAACATGCAATTTTCATAAAAAAGAAGATTGAGCTACATGGGTGAAAAGACCTAATGGATGAAACGGACATACCTCGAATATGGATTTTCTTGAGATGATCATGAAGAGAACTTAGAGCTTGAAGTGAATCTTTGAGTTTCAAAGTTAAGCTTGAAATCCTTGAAATTTGAATGAAATAATTGGTTAAGTCTTGTAGAAGTTTTTGAGAGGGTCTTGAGTGATATAGACTTGAAAAATGGCTAAGTATGGGTGTTTTTTGGCATAAGTGGTCATGGTGTTATGATCTCAATGCCCTGTGCTGACACCAGAAAAATTAAGAAAACATCAACACTGGTCCATGTCTGGTTTGAGACAAAGGCCAAATTAACACTAATTCGCGCCCCTGGCACGTTGCGACTGGATGCTCTCTGGAAATCATAAATTAGCAAAATTTATTTTTTACTATAGGTCCTCTAATATCTGAGTTATACCCATTTCCTACTCATTTTACATCCTGATTGAGAATATAAAGTTGGATTTTCAATATCACACACAGATTTTAAGATATATGAAAATTATGATTATGGGCATTTTTAAGGCATATTTTTGGGGCTTTTCACATAGCCCCATGCCCATTTTAAGTGTAAAATCACCTATACTTAGTTATTTTTCAACTCTATATCACTCAAAGTCCTCACAAAAACCTCTCCAAGACTTAACCAAATATCTCATACCAAATTCAAGGATCTGAAGCTTAACTTTAGAACTCAAGGATTCACTTCAAGCTCTAAGTTTCCTTCAAGATCATCTCAAGAAAACCTAAGTTTGAGGTATATGAGTTTCATCCATTGGGTCCTTTCACCCATGGAGCCCAACCTTCCTTTTCATGAAAATTGCATGTTTTCAAGTTGTATCACCTATGGGTATCCCTTATTATGAATTGTGAACATAAATCATGTTGGGGTTTTATGAAATATTGATTGATTATGCATGACTATCTATTTCAAGCTTATATCATGATTTGATTATATCTATTGGTACTATGCATATTTTGAGTTATGAATCTATGTTTTATCATGAACTTTTGTAATGGATTTCAAGGTAACCTACATCAGGGTTTTACTACATGTTGGTGGGTATATTTTCATTAAGTTTTCTCATCTTATTTCACTATCGAATTGCATGATTTTGAACTAGTATCATGAACCCACCAAGTATGTGATAAAATGTCAAGTCAAGAATTCTCAAGTTATTGATGATCTATTCCATGATTTACAAGTCAAATGACTATATGTTGATTAAGGTTTTCAAGTATATATTGAATTCATTAAAATTATCTACGATTTTACAAGTTATAAGATAATCCCTATTTGAAGGTTTTTACCTCTTGTGAGCCATTCATGTTAAAGCAAGGGTATGATTATGATCTACTCTCATGTTTCAAGTTAGGATCAGAATTAGAGGTCAAGTATGTTTCAAGAGCTACTCATGCCATGTTTCCATGTTTCTTACAAGCTATATTGTGATTATTACAAGTATTTTGTGAGATTTGACTTAGCAACGATTAAGGCTTAACATGGGCACTCGACTAAAGGGGTCCTCATATAAAGTCTTTTGTCTCAAAACTATATGCCGCCATAGGATTATGATTACTATCCTTTCTATACTAGTGGACCCATCAAATCATGTTATCATGTTTGGTTTGCCTTGCCAAGTAGACTACACCTAGCCAAAGGGTGTCATGCCCATTCCACCTTACCGAGAGAGTGTTATACCTTAGATTCCAAGTTGTAGCTACTTGTTCTATGTCGGTTGAGGTCGCTTCCCGCAAATGTGTATATATATATTGTGCGAGATGAATAATTTACATGCATGTTTTACTTGAAACGTTGATCATGCATGCCATATTGAGATCATACTTATCCATTGCTTATGATTATGCATATTGACTATATTGGCTTATGTCTTATTGCATTGCATCCTACATACTTAAGTATATTCAAATATACTAGTGCATACTCTATTCCTATATGATATTACTATATAGGGATCATAGCACCATTTGATCATCCTCTATGTTGCTAGTACGATCCTTTGAAGCAAGTATAGTGAGTCCTCAAGTATGAGGACACTATCTTTATTAATCTTGTTATTTTAAGACTTCTTTATGTTGCACATTTGTTACTAAGAGGGTGAGCCTGAAAAGTGTCTTGGCCCTTGCTCCATTCCATGCTAGAGGTGTTGTTAGATATTATGATGTACTTATGCTATAATCTTGACCTTTATGTTTTATGAATTTCAAGTTTTCTCTTAGTCCCGTTACCCTTTTTTATTATATCTCTTATAATTATTTATTTTGCTTCAGGGACCAACGATGTGTAATTGATATGCTAAGAGGATTATTTGGGTCCCTATTAGTTCCCATTCATCATGTCCTGTCTAGGCCCTAGGCTTGGATCATGACAACTTGGTATCACAGCATAAAGATGTTAATAGTCCTTGGAGTCCAACACACCACATCGATTAGAGTCTTATTCATAGTGTTGAAGCATGCCACAACTATGAATGGGAGGTTGTGAGGCATTTTAGGAAATGTTTCATTTCTTCATGGTATGTATCATGCTTTAGATGTAACTTTAAGCCTTTTACCCTAGCGAATTCTCTTTACACTTCTAGATCATATCGATTCCAAGAGGGAGACTAACGAAAAACCAGCCCCTCCCGCTATTAAAGGTGGAGGGGTAGTCCAAGATGTGTTCTGAAATGTTATTACAATGTTAGCTCATGCCATGACCAACAAAATTAACCAAGGAGCCCAAGCCCCTCAGGCTCCTAATCCAACTTCTATAGTGACGGATTTCACAAGAATGAACCCAGTGGAGTTCTATGAATCTAAGATGGATGAGGATCCCCAAGAGTTCATAGATGAGGTGTACAAGGTGCTATCCATCACGAGGTCAATTCAGGAGAAAAGTGGGAGTTAACAGCCTACCAACTCAAAGGGGTGGCTCAAATTTGGTTTACATAATGAAAGTTGGAGAAGGGGAGTGATAATACTATCCTTTGTGAAGAGTTCAAAGCCACATTCCTGAACCAGTTCTTTTCGATAGAGCTAAGGGAGGCTAGGTTGATGGAGTTTATGAACCTTAAGTAAGGTTCCATGAGTGTGAGCGAGTATTCCCCCAAGTTCAACAAGCTTTCCAAGTATGCTCCCTATTTGGTAGCTTATCCAAGATCAAGGATGAACAAATTTGTGTCAGGAGTATCCGACTTAGTCAATGAGTGCCATGCTAGTAGGAGATATGAATATTTGTCGGATCATGACTTATGCCAAGTAACTAGAAAGGAAAAAGCTTAGAAAAAGAAAAAGTAGTGAGTACAAGAGGGCTCATTTTGAAAGTGGTTTCCAAGGTATTAAGGGTGGTCGATTTTCTTAAGGCCATAAGTTCTAAGTCCAAGGGTCATCCAATGCACCTAACAAGAGGTTTTCCAACGATAGGGTGACTAACCTAAGATTCTGAGGTGGTAATGGAGGAATGACAAATCCTAGATGCCCAAGGTGTGAAAAGAATCACAGTGGTCTATGTTTGAGAAATTCTAATGCTTTCTTTGGTTGTGGTGATATAGGTCACAAAGTTATTGATTATCCTCATAGTCCAAAAAAGGTATAGATGGTCATCCACAAGGCCAAGGTAAAAATGTGAGTCCACGGTCTAAGGGAGGCCAACAAAGGGGTGCTTTAAGGTAGAATAGATTCTATGCTCTTCAAGGAAGATAATGGGTGGATTAGGTGTCTGATATCATCACTGGTATGTTAAAGGTTTTTGATTTTGATCTGTATACATTGATTAATCCTGGTGCCACTCTTTCTTTCATTACTTCTTTTATTGCCAAAAAAGCTTCATGTTAGTCTCGAATTGTTGTGTGAACCTTATGAAGTGTCAACCCTCGTTGGTGAGTCCATTATGGCTAAAAGAGTCTATAGAAATTATCTCGTGTCATAGTGCATTACTTGTGATTTTGTTGAATTAGATATGGTTGATTTTGGTTTCATTCTTGGGATTGGTTGTTTGCATGCATATCATGTTTCTATTGATTATAAAACCCATAGGGTTAAATTCCAATTCCCTAATAAGCACATCCTTGAGTGGGAAAGTAGTGATGTAGTGGTCAAGGGTAGGTTCATTTCTTGCCTTAAGGATCAAAAGTTCATTTCTAAGGGTTGCTTTATCATCTTGTAAAGGTTAGGGATGCTGAGTCCAAAGTCCATCCAATTGAGTTAGTTTTGGTGGTAATGAGTTTCTTGATGTCTTTCTCGATAAGCTTCTCGGTGTTCCTCCCAAAGGGAAATAGAATTTGGTATAGACCTCCTTCTCGATACTCGACCTATTTCCATTCCCCCTTACCATATGGCCCCAGCAGAATTAGAGTTAAAGTAGCAATTGAGGGATTAGTAGGAAAAGGGTTTCATAAGGCCTAGTAAGTTACCTTGGGGTGCACAGTTGTTATTTGTGAAGAAGAAGGATGGTGCTATTAGAATATGACGAAACAACCCCAAAAAGTGCTTAAAAATATGCCTCGGGAGTGCCCGATCATAATTTTCATTTATTTCAAAATCCATGTGTGATATTGAAAATTTGTCTTCATATTGTTGTATAGGGGGTCAAATTGAGTGGAAAATGGGTCTAACTCTGATTTTAGAAAAAACGAATCACAATTTCATTTTTACAAAAATTGATTTCTAGTGAGTAATGCGTGTTACTGGCGCAACGCGCTAGTGTGTTAAAAATGCCCAATTTTATTGAGTTGGTCCAAGGCTTTTGGGTCTTGGGCATATGTGTTCCCATGCGTAGAAACATATATACTTAGCCTTATTTCACCCTCATATCATTTAAGTAATTCTCAAACACTCTCTCAAACACTTGGACAATATTTCATCTCCAAATTTCAAGTCCCAAAACTCATTAGGATCTTAAGGTACTCATTCAAGCTTTAAGGCTCCATCTCCAATCTTCTTCAAGGATTCTCCAAAGTCAAGTTATGAAGATTTCTTTCACGGGTTCTTTTCACCATGATGCCCAAGCTCTCTTTTATCTAAAATTGCATAATTTAAAGTTGATTTTCTCATGGGTATTATTTAAGATGAACCTCACTGCATACTGTGTTGGGGTTTCATGAAATTATGATTTATTTAGCATGTTTTGAGCTATGAATCTAAGATCTATTATGATATTTGATGAAGGGTTTTGATGTATATCGCTTGAGGCTATTACCAAGTATGTATTGATGGTTTTACATTGAATTTCCTCGCATGATTTCACTCTTGAGTTGCATGATTTTACACCAGTATTATACACCTACCAAGTGTTTGATAAAATGTCCGATTATGATTTTCTTGAGGAATTAACGGTCCAATGGATGTCTTATGGGTTCAACAACTATGTGATGATGAAAAGAATGTATGTATATGATATTATCTCTATAGTGTTGGGAATTGACCAAGCCTCACTCAAGGGGTTATAGGCCTGGGAAACCTTGTTGAGGGGTTTGTACCTCGATCGCCTCACTCAGGACGTAGTAGGACTATGCAACCATGTCGAGGGGTTTGTAACTTGATAACCATATTGGGGGTTTGTAATCCTTCAACCATGTTGGGGGGTTTGTACCTCATCAACCTATTGAGGGGTTCGTACCTTATTCTCCTCTCTAAGGGGGTAGTAAGCCTTGGATATTCACTAATAATGATCTCTCCTTACACATGTATTATGTTCCATATAAGAATGATTTTACTTCAAGTATCATCCATTCATGCCATATTGCTATATGCTTATTCATTGCCTATGTTATGCATTTCATTTAAAGTGCCTATCACTTGTTGCATTACATCCTACATACTTAGTACATTCAAACATACTAACGCATACTCTATATCTATATGATGTCACCATGTAGGAACCGGAGCCCCACTTGATCATCATCATCCACGTGGTTAGCAAGACTTCTCTCAAGCTCTTTGGTGAGTCCTCCATTTTGGGGATGATGTTTATGATCTCATACTATGTTCTAAGACTATATTTCTTTTATGTATATGTTAACTATATGGGTGATCCCTATAGCTTGCCTTGGCCCCCGCTTTTAGAGGTTTTGTTAGACATGTTTTGTATAATGTTATGATCTTGGCTCTCTCTTGATTTTTGATATTTATGATATGAAAGTTGTCTCTTAGCCCCGCTTATCCCTATTTTCTACTTGTTGTATTTTATTTCTTTCATGACAAAGGATGTATAATGATATGTAAATAGGCTTATTTGGGGTCCCTTTGAGTTCCCCATGCGTCGTGGCACGTCTAGGCCCTAGGCTTGGGTCGTGACAAACTTGGTATAAGAGCACTAGGTTGTTAGGTCCTCGGATCTAACAAAGTGTGTCGATTAGATTCTTATTAATGGTTCTGAAGCATGCCACGACTATGAATAGAAGGTTGTGAGGCATTCTAGGAAATGTTTCACTTCTTCATGACCTATGTCATGCGATAAAGTTAGGTCCCCTAGGGCTCATTGCTAATACGTAACAATTGCATTTCAAGATATGTATCAAGCTACTTAGGATAGCGATATATCAAATGCAAAGGTTCATAATGCTCTATGGGTATTGGCTAAAGTGGTGACAACATTAATGACTCACCTCAATCAATTAGTGAGTGCTCCAGAGACTTCAAATTGTAAGAGAAAGGCTAGCGAGGCCAAGATGGCCCATTTTGAAGGAAAGTTCCAAAGTCTCAAGTATAGAGGTGATGTTATCTGTCCAACATATGGCAAGGTGCATAAAGGCCCATGTTTGCAGGGTACCATACTTGTTTCAGTTGTGGTGAAGAGAAGCATAAGAAGAGGGATGATGATGGGGTGACTCATCTTAGATGCCCAAAATGTGGTTGGAATCACAGTAGTGCATGTTTAGGGAACACAAGTGCATGCTTTGGGTGTGGTAAGATGGGGAACAAAACTTTGGAATGTCCACATGCTCACAATGAAGGTAAGGATGGTTGACTACAACAACAAAGTGGGCATGTTGATCAAGGTCCTCAAGAAGCGAATGAGGTACCCAACACTGCTATTGGTATGTTAAAATTTCCTTTGGTTTTGATGTGTATGCTCTAATAGACCTAGGTGCTACTATCTCCTTCATTATTCTTTCTTATTGCCAATGGGCTTCAAGTATTCTCGGGTTGTTATGTTAACCTTTGAAATCTACCCTCCCATTTTTTTGTTTGAGTCTATTGTTGTTACAAAATTCATAGGTATTGTTCCATATCCACATTGCATTAGATCTTGCCTTATGCTTTGTTGGGTTTGATGTGGTAGATTTTGATGTCATACTTAGGATAGGTTAGTTGCATGCTTATTGTGTCTCTATTGATTGTAGGGCTCGTATAGTTAGATTCCAATTCCCTAATAAACCCTTCTTTGAATGGGGGCTTGTAATACGGTTGTGAAGGGTTAAGTTTGTTTCTTTTCTTAAGGAATAATTAATCTCTAAGGGTTCCATTTATCATCTCATAAGAATTAAGGGTATTGAATCTAAGTTACTTCTATTGAGTTATTTTTGCGGATCAATGAATTAGTAAATGTCATTTCTGATATTTTGAACTTGGGGTGGTGCCTTTTAGTTTGACTTAAGCATCGGTTATTCTATAGGTATCAAGAATAGGATCTTTGAACCCTACCTTATTATGATTTGTGATGGTCCTTGGTGGTGATATGTTGGTTTGCCTCTGGGAGTGAGGAGAAGCATGTATGTAATTTATGGGTAGTAGTAGAAAGTTTAAGGAATAAAGTTTGGTGCTATATACGAGAAATGGGAGTTTTTGGTTGTAATAGGTTGCCTTCCTAGGTCGTGTGGTGCTGGGTGATGGTATTAAAGTGGGCCCTAATAAAACAATGGTGATTAGGGATTATCCTAGATCGTTGACCCCGTCGGATATTAGGGGTGTCTTTGACTTAGTGGGTATTACCAGAGGTTTTTGTATAGGTTTCTTCCATTGTTTCTTTTATGAATTAGTTGACCCCAAGAAAGGCTAATTTGAGTGGATCGCTGAGTGTGAATAGAGTTTCTCAAACCTTGAAGGTTAAGCTTGGGTTTGCCCCTACCTTTGCACTACCGAAAGGATTGGAGGGGTTGTTATGTATTGTTATGCTTCAAGAATTTGTTGGGTGGTGTTTTGATGCTAAATCGTGTGGTGATAACCTATGCTTCTAAACAACTTAAGTGCATGAAAAAAATTATCCTACCCATGATCTTGAGTTAGTCATCGTGGTCCCTGCTTTGGCAATTTGGCATCACTATTTGTATGGAGTGCATGTTGATGTGTTCACCAATTATAAGATTCTCCAACATGTCTTCACTTTAAAAGATCTCAACTTGAGACAAAAGAGGTGGTTTGAACTTCTTAAGGATCTCAACTTGAGAAAAAAGAGATGGCTCGAAATTCTTAAGAACTATAATATGAGTGTACATTATCATCCCGATAAGCCTACTGTGGTGGATGCTTTGAGTAGGGTATACATGGGTAGCCTAACTCATGTTGACGATGGTGACAAAGGGGTGGCTATGGAGGTCCATCGGTTGGCTAGTTGGGAGTTAGGTTGGAAGAGGTTGATAATGGTGGTGGTGCTGCTTTTGATGGCTCTAGATCTTCATTAGTTAAGGAGGTGAAAGATAAGTAAGATTTTGATCCCTCCTTGTTATAATTGAAGGTCTTGGTGAAAGGAGTCAAGGTGGAGGTTTTCTCCCAAGGGGGAGATGGTTCCGTTAGGTACCAGAGTAGGTTGTGTGTGCCTTGTGTTGATCGCTCGAAGGAAAAGATTCTTGATGAGTCTCATGGTTCTTCTTAATCTATTCACCTTGGTTCTACTAATATATATAGAGATTTGAGAGAGGTGTATTGGTGGGGAGGCATAAAAAGGGACATTGCCAAATTTGTATCTGGTTGCCATATTTTCAAACAAGTCAAAGTCGAACATCAAAGGTCGGGGTGCCTAACCCAAGACATAGAGATTCCTACTTAGAAGTGGGAAGAGATTAACATGGATTTTGTTGTTAGGTTTCCCAAGACTAGAAAGGTTTTTGATTCTATTTGGGTTGTGGTTGATAGGATGACAAAATTGGCTCACTTTTTACTAGTTAAGACTACATATGGGTAGATTATGCTAGGTTGTACATTCATGAATTTGTGAGGTTGCAAGGGGTTTCTTTGTCCATCATATCATATGATTGTACATAATTCACTTCATACTTTTGGAGGTCCTTCCAATGAGATCTTGGAACCATGGTACAGCTTAGTACTGCCTTTCACCCTCAAATCGATGGCCAAGCCGAAAGAACTATCCAAACTTTTGAGGACATGATTAGGCTTGTGTATTGGAGCTTAAGGGTTGTTGGGATGATCATCTTCCATTGATTGAGATTGCATATAACAATAGCTTCCATTCTAGTATTGGTAGGGCTCCTTTTGAGGCTCTCTGTGGTATACGTTGTAGATCACCAATTGGGTAGTTTGAGGTTCGAGAGATAGCTTTGTTGGAACCAGATCTTGTTATAGAGGCTCTTTAGAAGGTTCAAATGATTAGAGAATGGTTGACGTCAACCCAACATTACCAAAAGTCCTGTATCGATGTGAGAAGAAGGGATCTTGAATTCAAAGTTGGTGATTCGGTCTATTTGGCGGTTTCGCCCATGAAGGATATGGTTTATTTTGGTAAGAAGGGCAAGTTGAGTCCAAGATATATGGGTCCTTATATGTTAATTAGGAGGATTGCTAAGGTGGCTTATGAGTTAGAGTTTCTTAGTAAAATGAATCTGGTTAATTTGGTGTTTTATGCGTCTATATTGAGGAAATAGGTGGGTGACCCTGATGTTATTGTCCCATTGGATTTTGTGGATGTTGTTGAGGACAAATTGACATATGAAAAGGTTCCATTTTCGATTTTGGATAGACAAGTGAAGAGGTTCAGGAACAAGGATGAGGCTTTCATTAAGACCCTTTGGAAGAATCATCAAGTTGAAAATGTCTCTCGGAGAGCTGGAGCGGCCATGGAGAAGCAATATTAGTATCTTATTCATTAAATTCAATCTTATGATAACACGTCAAGATCTTCTTTTATGGTTCCAAATCTTATACTTCATCCCCCGTGTCATTTGCATGCATTTATGTTTATATTGACAAAGTTTATGGTGATTTTACACTTATATTAAGATTTTGAAAATGGTGTTCTAAGTAGGTTGTTGCATTCATCTTGGGGATTATTTCTTCATGATTACTCTTCTCATGTATATTACTTTGACATTCGAAAAGGAATGTTCCTAAGGGGGAGATACTGTAACAACCCCAAAAAGTCCCCAAAAATATGCCTCGAAAGTTCTCGAAATCGTAATTTTCATATATCTAAAAGTTTGTGTGCAATATCAAAAATCCAACTTTATATTCTTGTTTAGGGGTTCAAATTGAGTGGGTAATGGGTCTAACCTAATTTTAGAGCAAACGAATTGCAATTTTATTTTTTCAGCTATCAATTTCCAGTGAGTAATATGTGTCGTTGGCGCGACGCACCAGAGTGTTTAAAATGCCCAATTTCGTTGAGTCAGAACAAGACTTTTGGGCCATGGACCTAAGTGTTTCTATGCGTGAAAGAACCTATACTTAGCATTATTTCACCCTCATATCATTCAATACACTCCCAAATAATCTCTCAAACACTTAGACAATATTTTATCCCAAAATTTTAAGTCCCAAAACTCATCCGAATCTTAAGGTTCTTTCAAGCTTCAAGTCTCCATCTCCAATCTTCTTCAAGGATTCTCCAAAGTCAAGGTATGTGGATTTCTTTTATGGTTTCCTTTCACACATGATGCCCAAGCTATCTTTTACCTAAAATTGCATGATTTAAAGTTGATTTACTCATGGGTCTTACTTATGATGAATTTCACTACACACTATATTGGGGTTTCATGAAATTATGATTTATTTAGCATGTTTTGAGCTATGAATCTAAGATCTATTGTGCGATTTGATGAAGTGTTTTGATGGATATTGCTTGAGTGTGTTTCCAGGTATCTATTGATGGTTTTACATTGAATTTTTTGGCATGATTTCACTCTTGAATTGCATGGTTTTATACTAGCATTACACACTAGCCAAGTATTTGATAAAATGTCTGATTATGATTTTCTTGAGTATATGAAGGTCCAATGCATATCTTATGAGTTGAATGACTATATGATGATGAAAGAAATGTATGTATATGATATTATCTCTATAGTGTTGGGAACTGACCAAGCCTCACTTAGGGGGTTGTAGGCCTGGGTAACCTTTTTCATTAGTTTGGACCTCGATTGCCTTGCTCGGGAGGTGGTAGGCCTGTGCAACCATGTAGAGCAGATTGTACCTTGATAATTATGTTGGGGGGTTTGTACTTCATCAATCATATTGGGGGGTTTGTACCTCATCAACGTATTGACGGATTCCTACCTCGTTCGACTCTCCAAGGGGGTGGTAGGCCTTGGATATTCACTAATAATGGTATCTCCTTACACATGTATTATGTTCTATATAAGCATGATTTTACTTCAAGTATCATCCATTCATTGCATATTGCTATATGCTTATTCGTTGCCTATGTTATGCATTTCGATTATGGTGCCTAGCACTTGTTGCATTGCATCCTACATAGTATATTCAAACATACTAACATATATTCTATGCCTACATGATGTCATTATGTAGGAACCGGAGCCCCACTTGATCCTCCTCCTCCACGTGGCTAGTACGACTTCTCTTAAGTTTTTGGTGAGTCCTCTATTTTGGAGACGATGTTTATGATCTCATAATATGTTCTAAGACTATCTTTTTTTTATGTATATGTTGACTATGAGGGTGAGCCCATTAGCTTGTCTTGGTCCCCTGCTAAGTATCTAAGTTTTAGAGGTGTTATTGGACATTTTTGTATAATGCTTGACTATCTTGATTCTTGATGTTTATAATATAAAAGTTGTCCTTTAGCCCCACTTATCCCTATTTACTACTTATTGATGTATTTTATTGCTTTCGCGACCAAAGATGTGTAATGATATGTTAAGAGGCTTACTTGGGGTTCCTTCAGGTTCCCCATGCATCGCGTCACATCTAGGCCCTAGGTTTGGGTCTTGACATATACATTGATTATCAGAAACTTAAAAGGGATACCATAAAGAACAAGTACCCTCTGCCAAGGACTGAAGACCTTTTCTATCAACTTCAAGGGGCTAGTCCCTTTTCTAAGATTGATCTTCAGTCGGGATACCACAAGCAAAGGTGAGAGAGTGTGATATTCCCAAGATGACTTTTTGAACTAGGTATAGGCTCTTTGAGTAGTTATGTCCTTTGGGTTGACTAATGCACTGGCTATATTTATGGATCTCATGAAAATGGTTTTTAAACCCTACCATGACATGTTCGTGATGGTCTTTATTGATGATATTTTAATTTATTACCATTGTGAGTAGGAGCATGTGAATAACTTGGGGTTATTTTTGCAAATATTGAAGGAGGAGAAGTTGTATGCAAAATATGAAAAATGTGAGTTTTGGTTGAAAGAGGTTGCTTTTCTAGGGTATGTGGTGTCGGACAATGGCATTACGGTGGATCCTAAGAAGACGGAGGTGGTTAAAAATTGGACTAGACCTTTGACTTCATCGAATATTAGAAGTTTCTTGGATTTGGTGGCTTATTATCGGAGGTTTGTAAATGGTTTCTCTTCTATTGCTTTACCTATGACAAAGTTGACCAAAAAGAAGGCAAAATTCATGTGGACCAATGGATGTGAGAAGAGTTTTCAAACTTTGAAGGATAAGCTTATCTCCGCTCCTATCTTGCCTCTACTAGAAGGGTTGGAAGGGTTTGTGGTATATTATGATACCTCAAGAATTGGTTTTGGGTGTGTCTTCATGCAAAATGATAAGGTAATAGCATAGGCCTTTAGACAACTTAATGTGAATGAGAAGAATTATCCTACCCATGATTTTAAATTGGTAGTGATGGTATTTGCTTTGAAAATTTGGCATCACTATTTGTCTGGGGTTCATATTGATGTGTTTACCGATCACATGAGTCTCCAATATGTGCGAACCCAAAAGGATATTAACTTAAGACAAAGAAGGTGGTTATAACTCCTTAAAGATTATGCTATGAGTGTTTATTATCACCTCAAAAAGCTAATATTGTGGCCGATGCTCTAAGTAGAGTGACCATGGGTAGTCGAGCTCATGTTGACGATGGTCGTAAAAAGGTGGATAGGGAAGTTCACCAGTTTGCTAGATTGGGAGTTAGGTTTGGTGAAGTTTATAATGGTGGTGTAATAGTTGTTGATGGTTCTAAATCTTGCTTGATTAAGGAGTTAAAGGCAAAAGAAGATCTTGACCCCGCCTTGCTAGAATTGAAGGCCTTGGTAAGAGATGGCAAAGTGGAGGTTTTCTCCCAAGGGTGAGATGGTGCCCTTAGGTACCAAGATAGATTATGTGTGCCTGATGTTGATTACTTAAGGGAGTTGATCTTGAAGGAGGCCAATAATTCATCCTATTCTATTCACCCTGGTTCTTCAAAGATGTATACAAACTTGAGGGAGGTGTATTAGTAGGGTGGTATGAAGAGAGACACTACCAAGTTCATATTCGAATGTCGCAATTGCCAACAAGTGAAAGCCAAACACCAAAGGCTGAGTGGCCTAGCCCAAGATATAGAAATTCCTACTTGGAAGTGGCAAGAGATCAACTTCGATTTTGTGGTTGGGTTGCCTAAGACTAGGAAATATGTTGACTCTATTTAGGTTGTTGTGGATAGAATGACAAAGTTAGCTCACCTCCTACTGATCAAAATCACATATGGTGCCAAAGATTATGCCAAGTTCTATATACATGAGTTTGTTAGATTGCATGGGTGCCCTCGTCTATCATTTTGGATCATGGTGCTCAATTCACTTCTCACTTTTGGAGGTCCTTCCAAAGAGGTCTTGGTACCAAGGTTAAGCTTAGCATGGCCTTTCACACGCAAATAGATAGTCAAGCTGAGAGGCCTATCCAAACTCTTGAGGATATTCTTAAAGCTTGTGTTTTGGAGTTTAAGGGTAGTTGGAATGAACAACTTCCACTTATTGAGTTTGCTAACAACAATAGCTTCCACTCGTTTTTTTCTTTTCCTCATAGTGATTGATTTCGGGGTAAGTGGCATATGAAATATATGGTTTGGTAAAGACTGGAATATAGATGGGGACTTTAGGAGGCAAGATTTGAGTGGTAGTGGGTTTTGAGCATGTTGGTCAAGGGCCTAGTTTTTTAGAGGTCCTATTTGAGGGTTAGTAGTATTGGGACTTTGAGGAGGAGCAAAGGCTTAGACGTTGTCGGCATTTGGGTTTTGCAAATGACATGGTGCTTGATGTAAGGAGTTTTTATGATATATGTTAGGGGTGGTTAAGTCTGCGATAGGGGTGTTTTATATAGAGATAATTTATGGGTTTTTCAGGATAGACTCGTGGGTTAGGTTAGGAGGAGGAAAGTGGAGCAAAGGCCTCATGTTGTTTGGACCTGAAAGGTTAGTACAGATGGCTAAGTTCATCAGTTCTTGGGCCCTTTGCATCTCGATCCTCATTTAAACTGTCTGTTGCATCAATTGTGCAATTAGCTTCTTATACTCGATAATGACGGGATCTACCATAGTAATCTCCATTAATCCTATATATCCTCACTGTTTTCAGCCATTGTTGCCTTTTCTTTTGATGGATCTTGGTCGGGGAAGGAATCTTAGCTAAATTTTGGTTGGGTAAAATATAAATGGCCGGCCAATTTATCAATCACAAATCAATTCTAGTTACCTTATAAAAGAAAAACAACTCAAGAGGCAAGAATGTTAGTTTCCTTGAATTGAAAAGTAATACAATATAAAACACAGAGATAAATAAATGCACAATTGTTGCTTTTGTTGGAGGTAAATGTTGGTTCCCTAGCATACGCAAGTGTACATGATCAACCAAGTAATACAGTGGATCTAAAAGAGTCGGGATATCAAACCCAAAGGACTTCAATTCACACTCAGTTATCAACAAAAGATGATTATACAATGCATGTTATTTCAAGAAAAGTGATTATTAATTACTTCTACAAAAATATTTTAGATCTAACTATACTAAGATCAAATGATTGCTAGGTGTTTATCAATTTACATGAGATTCTGGGATTATAACAATTTTGATATATGTTTTAGCCTCAACGATTATGATTATTCCTAGATTTTCTAATTACTGATTCACAGGGTTTAATTTACTAAGCAGGGTCGCATGCCTTGTTGATAGCCTAACTATATCGTTGAGCGGGGATAGGCATGATCACGGAAAATACATTAAAACTATCATAATTTATTTGAACCAAGCGAGATGGATGGGTAGGTGTCACAAGTCTCCCATATATGAATCATCTAGTCTCCTAGACAAACAAGTTCACTATACCCTGTGTTAAGCCACTCCAACATCTTTCAAATCTAGAGTAGACAACAAATGTATTCCATGGCTGGCTAGATGATGAAACATAGGTAAAAGGAATATAGGAGTAACTATATGCGAAAACTCATTCATAAACCATAAATATTAAAGTCTAGAACATAGTCTATGGCTAAATTCCAGAATATGGGAAATTAACCAATCATTGTCTATCTCATCCACAACAATTATCTAAGAAATATTCAAGAATGGATTAAAAAGAGAAAAAAGGTAAAAAGAATGAACCCTAGATGGTCTTCATCTCTCTCTCATTCCTAGCAATATCATATAATAAAAATAATGTCTAAAAACTGTATTTAAACCTAAAAATTCAATTTACTAATTTTGCCCTTGCGTCTTCAAAGTCAGTGATGCATACTTGTCATTCTGATGTGCATTTATACAAATCTTGCTTAACCAGAAATTTTTGAATCTTCTGCTCTTAAATATGTGACACGGAATTATGCTTCCTACTATGTTTCGTGTCTTTTGGTCTTCCTTTTTGAAATCATCAACCTTTTGCATAGGTCTGCAATGCGAACTTCTACACTTTTCCTAGAATGGCTGACTATTCATGTCCCATTTTATGGTTGTATCCTTCCTCATTCATCAGCTGTGAACCTGAGCATGCATATCTTCTTAAAAATCTGAAAAACGCAATCAAAAGTGCTCTCAACCAAGAATGAGCAAGATAAGACAAAATTACCCTAAAAACTCCTAAACACTATTAATTTATCCTCTAACTAGGCTCTGAACATGAGTAAATTTAGCTAATTAAGCGTATAAATATGCCTAACATTACCACTCTATACTTAGAGCTTTGTTCGTTCTCGAACAAATTAAGACACATGTGTATGACCACCCGATAGTAATTAAAGGACACAGATTACGTAGGGTTTTTTCCAAACACTCCATGATCTTACTGACTCCTTCAAATGACACCACAATCAAAATCACAATCTATGATACATTCGAACTCTTGCAAACTTTACGTTCTGAGTTATTCTAGTCATAAACCTTTTAATATTCATATGCCCTCAAAAGAAGAGTTACCCAAGTATATACCATAAAACAACATGATGAGGGCTTTTGATGGGTATAATCACAACTGTCGCTCTCTCAACAGATGTCTCATGTTGCTTCTAATTTCCATAGTCGTGCTCTTAATGTAAGTCTTCACTAGAATAGGAATCCAACTCAAAGGATCACATAGGCCTTTTATTTGGTTGTAATATAAGTTAAAGGTGAGTGGGCAACGATTCTAAGGATATGATATACTGAATCAGCTCCCAAGCTCTTTAGCCTCAACTACTTTCGCTTTTAAACACTCTTCTCCTTGGCTTTTACATCACCTCTTCCTTTCAACTTCCCATTTATTGTTGTTGTTATTGTTGTTGTTATTGTTATTGTTGTTGTTGTTGTTGTTATTATTATTATTATTGTTATTATTATTGTTATTGTTATTATTGTTATTATTATTATTATTATTATTATTATTATTATTATTATTGTTGTTGTTGTTGTTGTTGTTGTTGTTGTT
>JAOTQJ010005462.1:0-18509 GCA_025642045.1 Solanum sejunctum
ATAATCTTTTTTAATTTTATAAAATAAATAAGTATTATTAAATATGTATTTTTAATATAATAAATAAATAAATAAAAATAGATGAAATAAATAAATATAAAAAAGAAGTTAAAATAATTTGCTAACAAGGAAGCATTTTTCTCCACTATATCATATCTTTTCAGACTTTGGGGCCTAGTTTTCTTTTCGATTTTTTCTTTAAAAAAAAACTTTGTTCTTTGGACTTTAAAATATCATGTAAGGTTAAATAAATGAAATACATCTTCAATACTAAAAGTTTTTTAAGAAATGGGTAAAGTCAAGATTGTCGGACACTTTCTCCAATCTATATTAAGTGTATTTTTAAATTTTTTTTTTATAATTTAAAATAACTATTTTTTAAAATTTTAATTTTTTTATATTTATTTTTTATTTAATGAAACTGTTAACTACTGTATATTTACTAAAAGACTAGTTTAAAAATAATTAAAATACATTATTGAAAAATATGGTTTAATTTATATTTTTAACTATTTTTTAATAATTCACTTACTATAAACTAAAAACAGTAATATGGAACAAGGAAGCATTACATTATTTTCATCTTTATACTTCCATAGTACTACTAATAAATCTGGAGCAAAATTAATACGGCGAAAAAGATAAAACAATTAAATAAATTGAGATCTAAAAATAAATAATAATAGTTTAATTAAATTACTTAATTAATTATTTTTCTTAAATACTTCTTTAAAAATAATGTTACAAATAAAATCGTATCATATTTTCTTATTGTCAGAAAAAAATGTCTATTTTTATGTTTTGTACTCGTAATAATTGCAGGACAAGAAGACCACACTGTCCCTACTTCAATTAAAGCACTTCCCCCCACCTCACACACCCCATCCTAACATTTTAACGTTATTTATTTATAAAATTAAAATATATTTTACACATTTTATATATACCGCTTATTTTATGCTCTTGGAATCTCCTTGACCTTACCATTCAGGATTTTCAGTAGCGGGCCTAACATAAGAGGTGATTGAAAAAGAAAAGTTGGTCCCTTTCATAATTATAAGAATCCATTTTTTCCAACTAGATGAATAATAGAATCAGCTGTAGTGGGTGTGGAGCGGGTTGAATATAACTCATAAATTTTTTAAATCGTCTTATTCTGTTCTGCATAATGATTTTTTTCATTTTCAACTTGTCCATCCCGTCTCGCTTAAATTTTTAAGTTCTTCTACATCTTTAAATATTTTTAATTATAAAGATTTAATTTTCTTCAAATTTCTATTTGATTTATTAAACTTGTAACCCCCTCCCACCCGCTTCACATAATTTTAAACCTACTCCAATTGTGCATAGCTCCAAATCGACCTATTGCCATCCCCTACAACTGATATAAAATATTAGAACAAATATATTATTTATTAGATAATAAAAATATATATGCACTATTTTTTTTCGCAGAATATATTTTTATTCTAAATCATAAAATTAAAAGGTATATTCTATTTTTCTTGTAAAATTTTATATAAAAAATCAAAATAAGAAAAGAAAGTGCAACCTCTTGCATCAAAGTTTTTACTCAGCAAAACTCAACTATAAAAGTTTATCATATATACTTTTATTTTTATAATATTATTTTTAAGACTTGAACAACGTATTAAACACAACTTTTCTTTTTCTACGATAAATAAATTTTAAAATAACGAGATGATGTTTTTGTGGCTGAGATGTAATGCACTTCGTGGTGTTGAGATTTTCTGCTGTGTTGATTGAAAAAGTCACGATATTTTCCTCTAATTCGCATCATGTGTCCTTGTGCCATTTAAGTTGTGGTCCCTTTTTAAACATCTCATTTTGAACCACGTGTTGAAAGTTGGTGGATATTATAAATATAAAAACTATTATAAATAATTTTACATAAAATTTAATTATTTTATCTTTTATTTTGTATAAAATATAATATATAATTTTTTCCTTTCACTCTCAGCAAATTATTGATTCGACTTCTTATATTTCAAGTGATTTATATATTAATCTGATAATACTATTATTTTGTGTCATTATAAAAGAAGAGTAAAAGAAGGATACGTGCTTTTTCAAACATGAAAAAATCAATTTACTTTCGTATAAAATTTTAATCTATAATAATAACATGTTCAGTGGAATCCATAAGTAAAGTTTGAAGAGGATAGAATGTACGCAGATCTTAACTACATCATAGAGGTAGAAAGAATATTTTGATTTTTTATTTTATTTTTGAAGTTTGTTCATAAGTAAGTAAAAGTTTTTAATTGTAAAATTTTTTCTAATTTGATTTAGTAATAAATATATCTGACACTTTATTAAATCATAATAATAAAATAATAAATTTATTATATTAATAATTATTTTTTAATAAATATATCAAATTAATATTTGATAACTAAAAATAAACAAATAATATAGGCCCACAAATCTACATCAGCCAAATTTTTTGTATTGCTCTGATTTGGCCTTATTCCGCTACGGTGCCAAACGCACATAAAAAGAACTTCCAAAAATAGAAAAAGTTAAAACAAGTTATTTTTTCTACCCCACAAAAAATTTGTCCTTACTCTCCCATTTGCAAGTCATGTTAACTAGTTTTTGTCCTAATTTATATATCATTTTTTCTTTAAAGTTGTCTAAGAAAAATCATATATTTTAATATTTTATAAAAGATTGATTTTAAGTATTTAGATATATTGATCTATCCATTAGTATTTCTAACTACTAAACTTGAGTGTTTGAATATTGATGAAATGTTAAAAGCGTTTTACTGAAATGCTTTGAAAAGTACCTCAAATAAAGTAACTTTTAAGATTTGATTTAAGTTTAAAATAATTCAAAAGAACATTTAGTTGAATTTGAATTGTTTTTATTTCGCGCTCTAAAAGGGTACTCTTATCATGATTGACACTCATAGACTATTGCTAGCCCCTAAGCGAACCACTTGGCCCCATCACATTCATTCAATCATAATCTAACAACGAAAGACATCAACAATAAAAAATAGCTTAATAGAAAGCAATAACGAAACCTATAATCAAAGGCCAATGGCCAACCAATCTATCAAATCCAGTGAATAAGATTAGTACGAAGGAAACTAACCAAAATAATATCCAATCACTACTTGATAATCTAGTCTATGAAGCCTTTGTGCATTTGTCTAAATAGTGCCGATGAAATGCCCAT
Organism: Solanum sejunctum; assembly: GCA_025642045.1. Taxonomy (NCBI): domain Eukaryota; kingdom Viridiplantae; phylum Streptophyta; class Magnoliopsida; order Solanales; family Solanaceae; genus Solanum; species Solanum sejunctum. The sequence continues at coordinate 3,208 of JAOTQJ010005462.1, forward strand.
GGCTACCTTGAATTGAAATAAAAAGGACTAAACTCAAAAAAAAGATATCCTTGAAAGTAGGGAAGGACTCACCAATTAGCTGAATACACGTGAGTCCTCAATGGTGCACCTATTGATGATCTCTAGTACCTGTCTCTGCATCATGAAAAAATGCATGTCCACACGTCAATACGTGGAATGTAAGAGTATGCAAAATGATAGAATGAAACAGACATCAAGATAGAATACTATCGACTGAGATAACTCAAATCAAGAAAATAAGGAACCTAATCAAGATGTCATAAGTCTAAAGCAATAGCAAAGTTTAGACATGGACCCATCATATACAATCCAATCTAATCTGATTTAATCAAATTACTATCAAGATCTATATGAGAATTTCTCTTTTTCGGCAACAATCACTTATGAACCAGTGATCGTACAACAATCCCATTGATTTTGGCACAATCGTTCAATACTTTTCTAGAATAAAGAACAAATATATCGATCATGGATCCATTCAATTAATCAAGTCCTTTATAGTTTCACGAACCTATCAAGAGGAGACATCTGACTTAACAGTTTCAATCACCTCCTACGTTTGGCGACATAGTTATTGAGTTTGAGTTGGACTTACTCTCACTCAATTCAGTGCTAGATACTCCTCCCAAGATTCAGTGCTCATAAGACAATCAATTCCAATTAGTAAGTCTCTTATGGACTCTTTCAGTTAATTAATTCTATCACAATCAAGCCATTCAACCTATCATACCGACCATCCAATCAATTTTCAATCACATCTTTCAAGAGTGATTTAGATATTTATTTATAATAACATTCATCTCTTTTTAGTCATTTGAGTTCGAGTTATGAAAACATAAATGAGCATTCTAGTCTCATCAAGGTCACATTCATATTCAATACCATTCACATTCATAGGTTCCACAATTCATGCTTCTATTTTTAATCAACGTATGAAGACATTCAAGTTTAAGAGACAATATAACCAAAGTTTGTATAATAAATGATGAATTTCATGTTTAGAAGAGAAAAATCTCATGAAGAAACATTTGGCTTACACTCGAATATGAAGAACCCTAACTTCTTCTTTGAGAAAACTTGAATGCAAAATTTTAACCTTTTCGGGGATTTTTGCATTATGGAAGATTATTAGCTATAGGATTGGATTAGAGAAGTTAACTAAGGGTGAAACGTCAAAAATAACCTTTTGGGAAAGTCAAATAATCATCAAAATAAAAGAAATGACCATTTGATGAGTTTAGTTGGCCAAAACAGTGGTCTAGGGGCCCCATCACTAAACCATTCGACAATATGTCGAATGGGGACCTTAGTCGCCCTTTTTACATTTTTTGAGATTTCTCGTAATATTTTAGCGATCAAATTTGGCGGATCGTCGAATTTGACAGTCCAAATATATTTCTCTAAAACAGTCATAACTTTTTACTCCAAACTTCGATTAAGACAAAACTGAATGCGCTGAAAAGTTAATTCAAAGATCTTTAATTTGATATATTATGGTTTACATAAATCATTATATGTAGAGAGATATGACCATTTGAATTTAACCCTTTTTATGAACAATATCGAAACTTTGCCGATGGAAATATTTTGAACTTGTCTTGGCCTTAGGTGTCTATTATGACCTCAAACCACATCCAGCACACTTCAAATATTTAGAAAATGACCTTAACATGTATTTACAACTTTGGAGTTATTGGATCACCTAATTTTATAAAAATTTATATTGAATTTCAATCCATAAGGAAGGTTTCATCTCAACTTTTTGTTAAAGAATTTTTGTGACTTTTATTCATCTCAATTCTATTATCCCACTATAGAATAGGCTTTAATACTTATATTCAAGGTTAAATTATTAGGTTCAATGTATGGATGAATGAATAATGGTACATTGTATAAAGATCAGTGTATTGAAAATTATGAAAGTTACGATTATGAATGAATTCATTTCATTCATAAGTATTCATGCAACTTTTTGTATTTCGGTGCCACGTTTCGTCTACTATACATGAATCATTATACCATCTTATTGGCTATAAATATCTGATTCCTTCTTAGATATTGGTACAACTTAAGAACTTACGAGAACTTTTGGTAGAAAAGTTTAGGACAAGTTTCAAGAATGAAAAGTGTTGTTTCAAAAAATTCAACTGTGATTACAAGCCATTGAGTGGTTCGCTGGACAACTAATTTGAGGTACCGCTATTTATTTATTGTGAGTTATTTTATCCTAGTAGAATATATTCCATGAACTCGGGTACTTGAGAGGAATAATTTTCTTAAGGAAACTCTATAAATTCAGAAGACTTGACTCTTCTCTCCTTTCATCTAGTCGAATATTCTTGAAATTGATTTAACTTCATACTGAATATTACATTAATTATGTCAAATTTGTATGAAGTTATTTCATTGAAAAAATTAACAATTGTACTATACAATTATCTTTATTACTTATAGTAACAATAATCTTAAGGAAATTAGTCTTATTGTGAAGTTATAAATGGTTTCTCGAGATTAAAACCTTTGGGGGTTTATGCTTTATTTGAACTCGATATTGACTCAGAGAACTTGAAAAGTTTGTCAGAACATCGAAGTTCATTCGGTTAACGACTGAGAGTTGTAAACTTCACCGTTAAACTAGAAACAAAGTAAAATAAAGATCAAGTCTTTAGTTGAAGTGACTAGGTGTAAATCAGTTGGATAAAAAGATAAAAAATGATAAGAAAAGATAGGGATGGAGAATATGAATCTCCATTTGTAGAAATATGTTTGGAAAATGGAATTATCCATCAAATGACTGCCTCTTGTTCACCCCAATCTAATGGGATTACAGAAAGGAAAATCGAACTCTGAAGGAAATGATGAATGCCTTACTTATAAATCCAGGTTTACAGCAAAACTTGTAGGGGAAAGCTATCCTTACAATAAATGGCATACTCAATAGCGTGCCTATAGAACGATGCAATCAATTCCATATGAAAAATGGAAAGGAAAGAAACCCAACTTGAAATATTTCAAAGTGTGGCGATATTTAGCAGAAGTCCAAGTTCCTACGCCGAAAGGGTTGAAAATAGGATCAAAGACTGTGGACTGTGTGTTGACTGGATATGCTAGAAATAGTAAACCATATTAATTTTTGGTTCATAAATTTAAACATCCAAATATTCATGAAAATACGATAATTGAATCAGATAATGCTACATTCTTTGAACACATTTATCTGTATAAAGCTAGATTTGACAAGTCTCGTGGAGGTTCTAAATGACTTCAAGTTGAACCAAAGAGAAATATACAAAATGGAGAAAATCCAAGGCGTAGTAAGCGTCAAAGGGCTGTTATTTCCTTTGGATCAGATTTTGTTACATTTCTCATTGATAATGAGCCTCAAACCTTCCAAGAAGGAATATCCTCTCTGGATTCACCTTTTTGGAAATAAGCTATTAATAGTGAGATTAAAGCAATCTTGAATAACGATACTTGGGAGTTGTTTGATCTTTCTCCAGGAAATAAACCTTTAGGATCAAAATGGACCTTTAAAAGGAAAATGAAGGTAGATAGTACTATTGATAAGTACAAGGCAAGATTTGCAGTCAAAGGCTTCAAATTAAAGGAAGGCCTTGATTACTTTGATACATAATTGTTAGTGACAAGGATTACATCTATTCGGATGTTGCTAGCACTAGCAGCAATATATGATCTTGAAATTCATCAAATGGATGTAAATGCCGCTTTCTTAAATGGAGTGCTAGAGGAAGAAATTTATATAGAACAACCTGCAAACTTTGTAGTTCCTAGTAAGGAAAGAAAAGTGTGCAAACTTGTAAAGTCACTCTATAGACTAAACCAAGCACCAAAACAGTGGCATGCAAATTTTGAACCAACCATGTTGGCAAAAGGATTTAAGATTAATGAGTGTGATAAATGTGTCTACATCAAAGACACTCCAAATCATAAGGTCATTATTTGTTTGTATGTTGATCATTAGTAGGGACTTGACTGACATAAATGCTACTAAGCAAATGCTTTCTAATAAATTTGAAATGAAAGACTTTAGAATAGCTGATGTTATATTAGGAATCAAAATTCTTAAAACTCCACAAAGATTGGCTTTGTCGCAGTCACACTATATTGAAAAGGTACTTGACAAGTTCAAGTATTTGGATTTTAAGATTGCCAAGACTCCAATGGCTGTGAGCTTCGTACTTAGAAAGAATAATAGTGAAAGTAACTCACAATTAGACTATGCGAGAGTATTGGGAAGCTTGATATATATCATAAACTGTACACGACCAGATAGAGTATGTGCTATTAGTAAGCTGAGTCGGTACACGAACAATCCCAGTCAAACTCACTGGATGGCAATAGAAAGAGTTTTAGGATATTTAAAATATACTCAGCACTATGCTTTGCATTATGACAAATATCCAACGGTAATTGAAGGATATAGTGATACAAATTGGATAACTGGATCAAATGAAGTAAAATCCACAAGTGGATACATATTTACTTTAGGTGGTGGAGCAGTTTCTTGGAAATTATTTAAACAAACATGTATTGCTCGATCCATTATGAAATATGGATTTATGCTTTAGATAAAGCTTGTGAGGAAGCTGAATGGCTTTGAAACTTCTTAGAAGATATTCCTTTTTGGCCTAAACCATTAGCACTTGTATGCATACACTATGATAGTCAGGTTGCAATAGATATGGCAGGGAGCATGACGTACAATGGTAGATCACTCACATAAGATGGAGAGATAATACCATCAGAGAACTACTCTCTAGTAGAATTATCACAATTAACTGTGTAAGGTCAAAAAAATAATATGTCGGATCCACTTAGAAAAGGCCTAACTAGAGAGGGAGCTGAAAGGTCGTCTAAGAGGATGCGTTTAAGGTCTAGGACAAGTCAAGCATGATGGCAACTCTACCGAGCAGACTGGAGATCCCAAGAGCTAGGTTCAAGGAGATCAAACAATGTTATATTTGACGATCTAACATTGTGAAATAATCTAACCCATTCTCATGATGAAGACAATGTTCAGTGATCAGGATAAAGTTCATGCTAAAACTTTTTAATAATTTATAAGTTTGGACAGGGATGACAAAATAGTTTCTCTACGGGAATAAACATTTAGAAATTACCTATGTGAGAGTGAAAGGAAGTCGTTTTAAGGAGAATGTTAGTAAAGGAAGATTCTTTAAGCTCTCATAAAACTGGGATGTATTCATGGCTGAAACGAATAAAATCATGAGAACCATAGATGGTAAAAGACTGATTGTGAACTTATATTGTCTAGGTGTACATTCAAGTTCGATAGTTCAAAGATATCAAATCTACTGATTGATCAAGGGCATCCAATATAAGTTCACTATGAAAATTTCAAAGGGAAACTCACTTATACCGATGCAACTCGTCTTAGTTTGTAATCACACACAAATTCGTGTATAACTATCTTTTGTTTCTTAGTCATTTTCATTCATGTGGGGGATTGTTAGGTTCAATGTAATGGGTGAATGGATAATGATATATTGTATAAAGATCGGTGGATTGATAATTGTGAAAGTTACAATCATGAATGAATTTATTTCATTCATGAACATTCATGCACCTTTCATATTTCGGTGCAATCTTTTGTCTACTATACATGAATTATTATACCATCTTATTGGATATAAATATCTAAATCCTTCTCAGATATTGGTAGAACTTTATGAATTTACAACTTAAGAACTTGAGAACTTAAGATAACTTTTGGTTGAAAAGTTTGTGTTGTTTCGAAAAATTCAAGTTTGATTACAAGCCATTGAGTGGTTCATTGGACAACTAATTTGAGGTACTACTATTTGCTAGTCAAGAGTCATTTTATCCTGGGAGAATATATTCCATAACCTCTGGTACTTGAGGAAAATAATTTTCTTAAGGAAACTCTGTGAATTCAGATGACTTATTCTTCTCTCCTTTCATCTAGTCGAATATTCTTGAAATTGATTTAACTTTATATTGAATATTACATTAATTATATGAAATTTGTATAAAGTTATTTCATTAAAAAAATTAACAATTATATTACATAATTATCTTTATTACTTATAGTAACAACAAAAATGAAAAGTTCTTCCTATAACCAAAATTTAGAACTTAAGAATATTGTCACATCAGGTATATTCCATACAGATAGGTGTTCACCACTTGGCAGGGAAAAGTTCGAACTCAGGCCCATATGACAAACTTTCAGAATATATCAAAATAGTGAACCTAATCAATTTACCACAAGTTTATTTCTTATAAAAAACATTAAAGCTTATGCCTGATAAACAACATAAATTCTCCCAATGGATTTTTTTAAAAAAAATTAAGATAGTTTTGAAAGATTCTATTAAGTTAAGACAATCAAATTATTTTGAAAAATCACGAAATACTGATTTGAAAAAATAAAATAAAATCACTCCCCTTGAATGCATAAAACAATTTCAAATTAAAAAAAATCAACTTATAAGCTTAAATAACCAGTATTATTTAACTAAGAAAAATGATTCGAATATATCATTGAGCTTTCAGAAAAAGCTCATTTATGACATCCGTTAAAAGTTTAGCTCATTTATGTCATTATCGTTTAAGAATAAGTTCGTCTATGGCATTATTTTTTAACTTCGATTTTACAAAATCATTTAAATAACTTTATACATTTTTAAATTAGAATTTTGGATCAAATGTAGTATTTTTGGTCGTTCTTCTTCAATGTTAAGAACACATGAAGAACACCAGAACTCTCAAATTTTCAACTCGTTCAAATAATCACGAAATCACCCCAAATTTCATGAATAGCGTTGTCCAAACTAGATACCAAAATTCAATATTTTTTGAGCTAGATACCAAAATTCTTCGCATTTTTGAAGAAGAATGACAAAAAAGACTAAATTAGATCTAAAATTCTAATTTAAAAGTGTTTAAAGTTAGTTAAGTGTGGCTTTCCAAAATTAAAATTAAAAATAATGTCATAGATGAACTTTTTCGTAGACAATAATGATATAAATGAATTAAACTTTTATAAATGACATAAATAAGTTTTTTTTAAACTTTAATGACATATTTAAATTTTTTTCTTTAGATAATAAGAATTTTTTATTTTTTAAAAAAGACAAGTCTTTTCCATCAACCATTTCCCTCACAACCACCCCAACCAACCAAACAAACCCCACCACACACCCATTTTAAACTATATAAACTTGAATAAAAATACTCTCAAATAATACAATTTGATTCAAAAATATCTTCGTGATTAATACTTTAGTCCAACATTTTTTTAAGATTAATAATTTAATCCAAAAATGCTTCTATTATTATTTAATGAGCTAAACATATTTTTTTCCTAATATATATATAATCATGTTGTAAGACAATAGAATTCACACCGTATGAAAATAATAATCAAAAAATAAAAAATATCGCATCAATCGTAAACTTTTATTTCAAAATATGAGTTCTAAAATTTTATGGATCCTCAGATTTGTCTTTTCAAATTAAATTTAAGGGCTCTTTGAGCTTGATCGTAAATATTATGAAACTTGATAAATTTGATCTTGACTTTTACTTCAATTTAGAGTTTTTTGGCTTGATCTTGAATTTTATGGTTTGGATCTTGATTTGTAATTTGATGTAGACTTGATACGGACTTTATGAACTTATTCTTGAACTTAATCTTGACTTGTACTTGAATTCAAGAGTTTTTTGGCTTGATCTTGAATCTTATGGTCTGGATCTTGATTTGCGGATTTGATGTAGACTTGATATGGACTTTATGAACTTGTTTTTGAACTTAATCTTGACTTCTATTTGAATTCAAGAGCTTTTGAGCTTTTTTCTTGATTTGATAATCTTGGTCTTGATTCATTTTTGAACTTGAATGCTTGATTTTGAACTCTTACCTTGTAGAGAAATTATATGCGGCGTTTGATCTATAAGCTTTCTCTGACTTTTTGTTAGAAGTCTAGTGTGATTTCTGAATTATGAGGACCTTATATATAGTTGTAGAATAGAGGAACTATGATGAAATCAAGACCTTCTTTCTGCCAATTAGATTTAAGTGATATGGTGCCGAAAAAGTGACAAAAATAGAATTTCTTCTAAGTGACATGGTGATATTCGATTTGTCGGAACATGTCACCTATACATGTGACATATTTTTATTGATTTTTGATTGAAATGGGAATGACATGTTATTTTAACACATGGTATGATCTTATTGGTTTCTTTATTTGACTTGGCATGCCACACTATTTGATATGTGACACCAAACAAGTCTTAGGATAAGAGGATATTGTGATTAGCAAAATGACTCATGTTTTATAGTTCAAATAAATTAATTTGAACTTTTAATTAAATTCATATTAGATTTAAATAATTGACCCAATTATATTACTTCACAATATTTATTAGGACTGATATATTTTGAATTTAACATAATTCGATTCATTTTATAAAATTTATATTTAATAATTTTATATGATTACACATTTTATTATTTCTAATAAAAATGTAATTTATTTTTAGTGTATAGGTAATAACGGGATTGAAGTATGATAAGCATTTGGTAATAAAAAATATATTAGGAAAATGTGTTTAAAAAAGAATTAAAATAATATTTTTATTTGAAAAAAGGACACTTAACCAATTAAGCAACATAGATATTTTTGGAGCAATTTATTGACGTTAGAGACCTTTTTTCACCAAATTATTAATTTAAAGACATTTTTATTTAATTTCACATCATTTCACATTATGAAATATACTTGTATGGAAGAAAAGTTCTCTTCTTTTCTTCTTCTCTTGCCTTCTTGTCTTTATACTTGTATTGTCATAATCATCTCTTGGCTTCTTGTCTTTATACTTGTATTGTTTTAAGCTTACTTTTATAATATTTCTTTATACTTGTTTGTACTTTATTGTTTTGTATTTTTCCATCTTTGGGCAAAAAATGGGGCATATACTGAAGTGTGTCACACAACTCTTTCTGAATGGCTCGAATTGAATTTTCATTATCAATTCTGACACCTGGTCTTGATAATTAAATATATTGTCTAATTTAGAGCCTGTTTGACTTAGTTTAAAAATTGATCAAATTTACTTTTAAATTTTTTATAACATATAAAAATATTTGATAATTTTTAAAATAATTTAAAAAAAGTTAAAATTTGCTTAAAATAAGTTAAAAGTTAAAAGTAGTACTTCCCAACTTTTTATTTTTTTAGCGGAAGAGTTGTTATAGTTTGACAAAAAAAAATTACCTATTTATCCTAAATATTTTTTGTATATTCCCAAAAATATTCTTAAGTAAAGTAACCTTAACTACTCTTTCCATTCTAATTATTTCATTTCAAACCATAACCTAATGCTCTTCTGCTCTTCGAAATCATCACCCAACAATGTTGTTTTCGCTGCTGCTCTTCTCATTTATTTAAACATTTTTATTTGTATCAAACCTTCTAATATTGGAATATGAATTTATATTTATTTATATATATTGTCCATCTTTCACTATTTTTAATAAATAATTTATGATAGTAAGAGAAATACATGAATGTTAAAGATTATTCATGAATGTAATTAAAAAACATCTTAAATTTTTATGTGAAATAAAAAGTGACGTTGCATGCCATTAGAAAAAATAAACATTATTAGTTGGTTAAATGTTGGAAGTTTCTTGAGAGGGCAAGAGAAAATTAAAATAATTGATATATTTTGGCAATTGAATATCTCAATCATGTTTCAATTTCGATCATAAAAAAAAGGCATTTTAAATTTTTCATGTGATCTATCCAAATTATATATTTAAAAAATTAAAAATAAATTGTGTACATAAAATTTACTTAATAATAAGTTTATATTGATATTGAATCAAAATATAAATTTATTTTATTTTATTTTATTTTTTTAGACATAAAAATCTTAAAGTAATCAATTTGTATAGTTTTTATAATGTTAACAGCTTAACATTTTAATTAAAAAAATACTTAACAACACTAATGTGCCAAAGACATTAACAACTTTTTTTCAGCTATAACACTTTTATCTAAACACATAACTTCTTATTTTTTAAATAAATTTAACCAATTTTAAAAAAAGTTGCTTCTAAAGTACTTTTTAAAAGATATTTTTTAGCTAAGTCAAATAGGCTCTTAGTGTATATTTGCACTTCTTTTATTTTATTTATTTATTTATTTATATTTGGAGTGGCATATTATTTTTAAAAAATTGTTAATAAAATAATAAATTTAATATGTCATTGCTTAAATAAAAAAATTAGAGGTTGTTTGAAGACTGATTTGGAGATGAGTTATACGGATGTTAAATTATGCATGGATAATATCATATTTATTAAAAATGAATTCTTTTTATCCATATTAAATTGAATTAAAATTAAAAAGTTGGTACTTGAGTTAATTCAAATAGCTCAAATATGAAAAAATAATACATGACATTATTTAATTTAATTAATTATTTAAGAGAAACCGACATACTTTTGTCCATATGGAGTTACTCCCAAAAAAGTATAATCAGATTTTTTAAAAAAAGAATTGATGTTCACACATTGAATTTTTCGGAAGTCCCTCCTAATAGAGATATCGACGTTGGGATTGATGTTCTCCTCGATACTCAATCTATCTCTATTTCACCATATAAAATGGCTCCCTTTGAGTTAAAACAACTAAAAGAGCAGTTGAAAGATCTCTTGGACAAGGGATTTATTAGGTCGAGTGTCTCTTCGGGGGCCTCTTGTCCTATTTATGCAAAAGAAGGATGGTTCCCTCAGAATGGGTATAGATTATTGTCGGTTAAATAAGATAACCATTAAGAACAAATATCCTCTCCCAAGGATCGACAACTTATTTGACCAACTTCAAGGTGTCATTGTTTTCTCCAAGATAGACCTCAAATCAAGCTATCACCAGAAGAGAGCGAGAGAATGTGACATCCCAAAGACGTCTTTTTGATCCTGATATGGTCACTTTGAGTTTTTGTAATGTCCATTGGAGTGACCAATGCTCCTGCCGCTTTTTATGGATTCGATCAACAGAGTTTTGACACGTGATTTGACATGTGACACCAAACGGGCTTCTAGGATGAGATGATATTGAGCTCAACAAAGTGGACTCATCTTTCGTAGTCCAAATAAATAAATTTAGGCTTGTAATTAAATTCATATTTATTAAACGTAAATAATTAATCCAGTTATATTAGTTCATAATATTTATTTAATTATTTTATCTTTCATTTGTATAAAATATAATATGTAAATTTTTATTGAATTTATATATGTATTGAGCTATGTAAATTATTAATTTTAAATCAAATACCATATCAGATATGTTTTTATATATAATAAAAAATTATTAAATGTAATATTTTTTTTTTACATAATTTAATACATAACTAATTTAGTCCCTATTCGTCCACCTAACGCCCTTACACGCATTGGTGTTGTTTGGTCATTTATTGAATGCTTGAGCTTCTTTTCAATGTCCAAAAAAAGTATTGCTACTAGGAGTATTATTTCTTTCAGTTCGTACTGCTATTAATAACATTTTTCATGTGTCGCACATGAATTCTAAAATGATTTTAGTGGCAGGTGGTTGGTTTAATTTGTTTTTTTTTAAAAATTTTTTATTTGGTGTTCGGAGTCTATGGAGTTCCGATTAAATTCGAATTGCACGGGTTCATTTGGAGGTGACGCTCCCAACAAGATTTTCTCCATTCTCAGGGTTCTAACTCGAAATCTTTGGTTAAAAGTGAAACACTACTACCAGTGTATTACAACTCATATTGACAATTCATTTTTTCTTCACTTGAATTAATTTACCGACAAACTTCTCATATTTAAAATAATTTATGTATCAATCTCAACAATGTTATTATTCTGTGTCATTATGAAAAAGATGCAGACAAAATATACATCTTTTGAGGAATAAAAATGATTTTGGTGGTAGGTGGTCGGTTTAATTCATTTTTTCTTCACTCAAATTAATTTACTGACTCGCTTATCATATTTAAAGTAATTTATATATCAATCTCAATAATGTTATTATTTTGTGTCATTATGAAAAAGACGCAGATAAAATATACATCTTTTCAAGAATAAAAATGATTTTGATGGTAGGTGGTAGGTTTAATTCGTTTTTTCTTCACTCATATTAATTTACTGACTCGCTTATCATATTTAAAATAATTTATATATCAATCTCAACAATGTTATTATTTTGTATCATCATGAAAAAGATGCAGACAAAATATACATCTTTTCAAGAATAAAAATATTTTTGGTGGAGGTGGTAGGTTTAATTCATTTGTTCTTCACTCAAATTAATTTACATCATTCTCAACAATGTTATTATTTTGTGTCATTATGAAAAAGATCAGACAAAATATACATCTTTCAAGAATAAAAATAATGGTGGTAGGTGATCGATTTAATTCATTTGTTCTTCACTCAAATTAATTTACTGACTAACTTCTCATATTTGACAGCATCATCTATAAAAGTTTCGACATCCATTTCAATCATTAGAATGAGGTATACAAAGCCATTTAGGATACAGATCAACCCCTCGACCCTACCTAGGTGTCCTTGATTACTCTGCTATTGTTTTTTGGGTGCAAAATTCTTGTAAAAATTATAATTAAAGCAACTAAAAAAATATTGTAAAGTAATTAAAGTAGATATATCAATATGCAGCTGCCTTGAAAATATTAAATTAAAAAACTCACGAAATATTTTTTATAGGCCCATATAATAAAGGCGAAGAAACAGACAGGACAATCGAAAGCTGCTCAAGAAAGCAGCTGCGACCGAAAACTGTTCTCTTATTTACTTATATATAAGTAGTATAAAATAATAAAATATTGAGTTTAAGTATTTAAATATACTAGTTTAGTGTATGCGTTTTGCACGTGTAATGGTGTCAATTAATAAAAAGCATATAAAAATTAAATATGTTAGTGCATGTGTAACTTATATCATCGAGCAAATAACTATAAATAATTACGTAAATATTACTATCTCATATTATCAAGTTTATAAAAATGTTATTTTTCTATTTCTATCACCAGATGCAAATCAACTTCATTCTATTTGACAATAGTATTAGACAAAATAATAGAATGTATTTCTGATTCTATATATGTCCTTTTTTTCTCATCAGGTGGAGTTTCGACTAAATTTGAATCGCACACTATAGGACTCACTCAATGTTAGAGCTTCTAACAGGATTTTCTTCATATCTATGTCTTGAACCTAAGACCTCTGATTAAAAATGGAGCAGTCAGATCGTTGCACCACAAATCATGAATGAGGTAGGGTGATTATAAAAATAATTTTGGTGGTAGGTGATTAGTTTAATTTGCTTTTTTTCTTCACTCGAATTAATTTACCAACTAACGTCTCATATTTAAAATGATTTAAATACCAATTTCAACAATACCAATATTCCGTATCATTATAAAAAAAAAGATTCAGAAAAGATATATGTGACACCCGGCGAAAAGATTAAAATACCCCTAGAATTGACCATGCGCGTAACCTAGCTTCCCATGCTTCGTTCATAAATCCTAGACTGGATTTGCGACTAGCACAAAAAATTGAGTGGGAAAATAATCTCGACTCTAATTTAAAGCAATCGAAGCGAATTAAGAATTTTTCCAATTAATATCGGATAGTGGGATTTTCACGACCAGGGCGAACACGCCTGGGACGCGGAGCCATACTTAGGAATTTTTTCCACATTTCAATGGGAAGAGAATTTCGCGAAAAAGGTGAAATACATATGTCCGCGCCCGTGGCGCGACGCGAACATGCTGTTTTTGCAGCAACTTTTTCTATTGTTTAAGGAAGGGTAGTTTCAACCTTTTTCACCCTCCTTAAACCTTAATAGGTCGATTTTTCACCTGATTAACTCATAAAAACCCCTTCATTCCTTCATTTACGATATAAAAAGTTCAAGAAAATTCAAGCGTGAAACCAAGAACTAGTTAGGGCTTTCAAGAATTCTTCCAAGTTCTTCTAAGAACTCATGCCTTAGGTATGTAAGGCCCTGCAAAAGTTAGTTTATTATTATTTTAGTACCAAAAATTTCCAAATTCTATTCAAGATCATGGTTGCAATGTGAAATCAAGATTTTTTTCCTCTGATATTAGTTGATTTCATCCAAATGTATGTTCATGCCTTCTTTTGAGGTAGAATTATGCCTTTTATCAATTTTAGTATGAAGTTACACTATTGAACAAAATTTACTATTATTGATATATTCTTGAGAATCTTTCATTTATTTCAAGAAAAAAGAAAGACTGGCACATGTATAGTTTGAGTCAAGTTTGAGAAGTACTTTTGAGATTATTTTCGCACTATAGTAGAATAACCCAACATGTTTTAAAAACTTGAGAAGATACTAGTTACAGTTAAGCTAAAGAATTCAGGTGAGAAAGTTAAACCAGCTAAGTTGGGCTAAATTCCTGAAAAACCAAAGATATATTGAGAAGTTCTATTTCTTAAAGATATGAGTTATATATATAAGTATTTTGAAAGTAGTATTGAGCACTGATATGAGTGAGAGTAGAATTAATAAATTGAATTCATAAACTACGTAGCCAACGTAGGATTGGATTGTACCTAGGTACAACTTCTCACATGCCACTGAGATGGCACAGTTTTGGGATAGATTCACTCCCCTAATCCTTCGTCCCTTACCCCGACAAATACGGGACGACTCTGGTAGCATGGACAAGACGTTGTATCACCACGAAGCTCATACTGGTGATTGTCGATTAGATAAACTCCCCAAGTTAAAGCAAGTTATGTTTTTATACAAAATTTTACTATGTTTGTTTCCAACACGTTTATTTTCAGCATACAGAGTATCTACCCTTTATGTTATTTTATTTTGAGATATGATTATGTACATTGAAATGTTACATTATGTAACAACCCAATTTTTTTTAAGCTAAGACAGAGTCATCCTTCATATGATATAGGATTTTAATTGATGATTCTTAATTGAGCAAAGATGTTAAAGTCAATTTCTTAGTATGGGAATGGAATTGGAGTTGATATGAGGTCGTAGTTCTAATATATGATTTTATAAAAGTTAGGTAAACCAATAACTTGTAAGTTGTATATACGTGCTAGAATCAATTCCTAAGTATTTAAAGTATATTAGGTGTAATTTAGAGTCACAAGAGATTTTTTACATCAAGCCAAGTTCAAAGAATTTCTAGCAATTAAGTTTTCATAT